>JAWQFJ010017413.1:2500-20000 GCA_034096865.1 Theodoxus fluviatilis
TATGGAGACTGCAAGGGCGGCACATGGCTAGAGCTGTATGGGGACTGCAAGGACGGCACATGGCTGGAGCTGTATGGGGACTGCAAGGGCGGCACAAGGCTGGAGCTGTATGGGGACTGCAAGGGCGGCACATGGCTGGAGCTGTATGGGGACTGCAAGGGCGGCACAAGGCTGGAGCTGTATGGGGACTGCAAGGGCGGCACAAGGCTGGAGCTGTATGGGGACTGCAAGGGCAGCACAAGGCTGGAGCTGTATGGGGACTGCAAGGGCGGCACAAGGCTGGAGCTGTATGGGGACTGCAAGGGCGGTACAAGGATGTAGCTGTATGGGGACTGCAAGGGCGGCACAAGGCTGGAACTGTATGGGGACTGCAAGGGCGGCACAAGGCTGTATGGGGACTGCAAGGGCGGCACAAGGCTGTATGGAGACTGCAAGGGCGGCACATGGCTAGAGCTGTATGGGGACTGCAAGGGCGGCACATGGCTGGAGCTGTATGGGGACTGCAAGGGCGGTACAAGGATGTAGCTGTATGGGGACTGCTAGGGCGGCACAAGGCTGGAGCTGTATGGGGACTGCAAGGGCGGCACAAGGCTGTATGGGGACTGCAAGGGCGGCACAAGGCTGTATGGGGACTGCAAGGGCGGCACAAGGCTGGAGCTGTATGGAGACTGCAAGGGCGGCACATGGCTGGAGCTGTATGGGGACTGCAAGGGCGGCACAAGGCTGTATGGGGACTGCGAGGGCAGCACAAGGCTGTATGGGGACTGCAAGGGCGGCACAAGGCTGTATGGGGACTGCAAGGGCGGCACAAACCTGCAGCTGTATGGGGGACTGCAAGGGCAGCACAATGCTGGAGCTGTATGGGGACTGCAAGGGCAGCACAAGACTGGAGCTGTATGGGGACTGCAAGGGCGGCACAAGGCTGGAGCTGTATGGAGACTGCAAGGGCGGCACAAACCTGGAGCTGTATGGGGACTGCAAGGGCAGCACAAGGCTGGAGCTGTATGGGGACTGCAAGGGCTACACAAGGCTGGAGCTGTATGGGGACTGCAAGGGCGGCACAAGGCTGGAGCTGTATGGGGACTGCAAGGGCGGCACAAGGCTGGAGCTTTATGGGGACTGCAAGGGCGGCACAAGGCTGGAGCTTTATGGGGACTGCAAGGGCTATACAAGGCTGTATGGGGACTGCAAGGGCGGCACAAGGCTGGAGCTGTATGGGGACTGCAAGGGCGGCACAAGGCTGTATGGGGACTGCAAGGGCAGCACAAGGCTGTATGGGGACTGCAAGGGCGGCACAAACCTGGAACTGTATGGGGACTGCAAGGGCGGCACAAACCTGGAGCTGCATGGGGACTGCAAAGGCGGCACAAAGCTGTATGGGGGACTGCAAGGGCAGCACAAGGCTGTATGGGGACGGCAAGGGCGGCACAAGGCTGTATGGGGGACTGCAAGGGTAGCACAAGGCAGTATGGGGACGGCAATAGCGGCACAAACCTGGAGCTGTATGGGGACTGCAAGGGGGGCATAAAGCTGGAGCTGTATGAAGACTGCAAGGGCGGCACAAGGCTGTATGGGGACGGCAATAGCGGCACAAACCTGGAGCTGTATGGGGACTGCAAGGGGGGCACAAGGCAGTATGGGGACGGCAATAGCGGCACAAACCTGGAGCTGTATGGGGACTGCAAGGGCGGCACAAGGCTGGAGCTGTATGGAGACTGCAAGGGCGGCACAAGGCTGGAGCTGTATGGAGACTGCAAGGGCGGCAAAAGGCTGCATGGTGACTGCAAGGGAAGCACAAGGCTGTATGAGGACTGCAAGGGCGGCACAAGGCTGGAGCTGTATGGGGAAGGCAAGGGCGGCACAAGGCTGGAACTGCATGGGGACTGCAAGGGCGGCACAAGGCTGGAGCTGTATGGGGACTGCAAGGGCGGCACAAGGCTGGAGCTGCATGGGGACTGCAAGGGCGGCACAAGGCTGTATGGGGACTGCAAGGGCGGCACAAAGCTGGAGCTGTATGGGGATTGCAAGGGCAGCACAAGGCTGGAGCTGTATGGGGATTGCAAGGGTGGCAAAAAGCTGGAGCTGTATTGGGACTGCAAGGGCGGCACAACGCTGGAGCTGTATGGGGACTGCAAGGGCGGCACAAGGCTGGAGCTGTATGGGGACTGCAAGGGAGGCACAAGGCTGGAGCTGTATGGGGACTGCCAGGGCGGCACAAGGCTGGAGCTGTATGGAGACTGCAAGGGCGGCACAAGGCTGTATTGGGACTGCAAGGGCGGCACAAGGCTGGGGCTGTATGGGGACTGCAAAGGCGGCACAATGCTGTATGGGGACTGCAAGGGCGGCACAAGGCTGTACGGGAACTGCAAGAGCGGCACAAGGCTGTATGGGGACTGCAAGGGCGGCACAAGGCTGGAGCTGTATGGGGACTGCAAGGGCGGCACAAGGCTGGAGCTGTATAGGGATTGCGAGGGCAGCACAAGGTTGGGCTGTATGGGGACTGCTAGGGCGGCACAAGGCTGGAGCTGTATGGAGACTGCAAGGGCGGCACAAGGCTGAAGCTGCATGGGGACTGCAAGGGCGGTACAAGGCTGTATGGAGACTGCAAGGGCAGCACAAGGCTGGAGCTGTATGGGGACTGCAAGGGCGGCACAAGGCTGGAGCTGTATGAGGACTGCAAGGGCGGCACAAGGCTGGAGCTGTATGGGGACTGCAAGGGCAGCACAAGGCTGTATGGGGACTGCAAGGGCAGCACAAGGCTGTATGGGGACTGCAAGGGCGGCACAAGGCTGGAGCTGTATGGGGACTGCGAGGGCAGCACAAGGCTGTATGGGGACTGCAAGGGTGGCACAAAGCTGTATGGAGACTGCAAGGGCAGCACAAGGCGGATCCGTATGTGGACTGCAAGGGCGGCACAAGGCTGTATGGGGACTGCAAGGGCAGCACAAGGCTGTATGGGGACTGCAAGGGCAGCACAAGGCTGGAGCTGTATGGGGACTACAAGGGCGGCACGAGGTTGGAGCTGTATTGGGACTGCAAGGGCGGCACAAGGCTGGAACTGCATGGGGACTGCAGGGGCGGCACAAGGCTGGGGCTGTATAGGGACTGCAAGGGCGGCACAAGGCTGCAGCTGCATGGGGACTGCAATGGCTTTACAACGCTGTATGGGGACTGCAAGGGCGGCACAAGGCTGGAGCTGTATGGGGACTGCCAGGGCGGCACAAGGCTGGAGCTGTATGAGGACTGCAAGGGCGGCACAAGGCTGGAGCTGCATGGGGACTGCAAGGGCTTTACAAGGCTGTATGGGGACTGCAAGGGCGGTACAAGGCTGGAGCTGTATGGGGACTGCAAGGGCGGCACAAGGCTGGAGCTGTATGGGGACTGCAAGGGCGGCACAAGGCTGGAGCTGTATGGGGACTGCAAGGGCGGCACAACGCTGGAGCTGTATGGGGACTGCAAGGGCAATACAAGGCTGGAGCTGTATTGGGACTGCAAGGGCGGCACAAGACTGAAGCTGCATGGGGAGTGCAAGGGCGGCACAAGGCTGTATGGGGACTGCAAGGGCGGCACAAGGCTGTATGGGGGCTGCAAGGGCGGCACAAGGCTGTATGGGGACTGCAATTGCGGCACAAGGCTATATGGGGACTGCAAGGGCAGCACAAGGCTGTATGGGGACTGCAAGGGCGGCACAAAGCTGTATGGGGACTGCAAGGGCAGCACAAGGCTGTATGGGGACTGCAAGGGCAGCACAAGGCTGTATGGGGACTGCAGGGCGGCACAAGGCTGTATGGGGACTGCAAGGGCGGCACAAGGCTGGGGCTGTATGGAGACTGCAAGGGCAGCACAAGGCTGTATGGGGGACTGCAAGGGCGGCACAAGGCTGTATGGGGACTGCAAGGGCGGCACAATGCTGTATGGGGGACTGCATAGGCAGCACAAGGCTTTATGGGGGACTGCAAGGGCGGCACAAGGCTGTATGGGGACTGCAGGGCGGCACAAGGCTGTATGGGGACTGCAAGGGCGGCACAACGCTGTATGGGGGACTGCAAGGGCGGCACAACGCTGTATGGGGGACTGCAAGGGCGGCACAAGGCTGTATGGGGACTGCAGGGCGGCACAAGGCTGTATGGGGACTGCAAGGGCGGCACAAGGCTGGAGCTGCATGGAGACTGCAAGGACGGCACAAGGCTGGAGCTGTATGGTGACTGCAAGGACGGTACAAGGCTGGAGCTGTATGGGGACTGCAAGGGCGGCACAAGGCTGCATGGGGACTGCAAGGGCCGCACAAGGCTGGAACTGCATGTGGACGGCAAGGACGGCACAAGGCTGGAGCTGTTTGGGGACTGTAAGGGCGGCACAAGGCTGTATGGGGACTGCAAGGGCGGCACAAGGCTGTATGGGGACGGCAAGGGTGGCACAAAGCTGTATGGAGACTGCAAGGGCAGCACAAGGCGGATCCGTATGTGGACTGCAAGGGCGGCACAAGGCTGTATGGGGACTGCAAGGGCAGCACAAGGCTGTATGGGGACTGCAAGGGCAGCACAAGGCTGGAGCTGTATGGGGACTACAAGGGCGGCACAAGGCTTGAGCTGTATGGGGACTGCAAGGGCGGCACAAGGCTGGAACTGCATGGGGACTGCAAGGGCGGCACAAGGCTGGAGCTGTATGGGGACTGCAAGGGCGGCACAAGGCTGGAGCTGCATGGGGACTGCAATGGCTTTACAAGGCTGTATGGGGACTGCAAGGGCGGCACAAGGCTGGAGCTGTATGGGGACTGCCAATGCGGCACAAGGCTGGAGCTGTATGAGGACTGCAAGGGCGGTACAAGGCTGGAGCTGCATGGGGACTGCAAGGGCTCTACAAGGCTGTATGGTGACTGCAAGGGCGGTACAAGGCTGGAGCTGTATGGGGACTGCAAGGGTGGTACAAGGCTGGAGCTGTATGGGGACTGCAAGGGCGGCACAAGGCTGGAGCTGTATGGGAACTGCAAGGATGGCACAAGGCTGGAGCTGTATGGGGACTGCAAGTGCGGCACAACGCTGGAGCTGTATGGGGACTTCAAGGGCAATACAAGGCTGGAGCTGTATTGGGACTGCAAGGGCGGCACAAGACTGAAGCTGCATGGGGAGTGCAAGGGCGGCACAAGGCTGTATGGGGACTGCAAGGGCAGTACAAGGCTGTATGGGGACTGCAAGGGCGGCACAAGGCTGTATGGGGACTGCAATTGCGGCACAAGGCTGTATGGGGACTGCAAGGGCAGCACAAGGCTGTATGGGGACTGCAAGGGCAGCACAAGGCTGTATGGGGACTGCAGGGCGGCACAAGGCTGTATGGGGACTGCAAGGGCGGCACAAGGCTGGGGCTGTATGGAGACTGCAAGGGCAGCACAAGGCTGTATGGGGGACTGCAAGGGCGGCACAAGGCTGTATGGGGACTGCAAGGGCGGCACAATGCTGTATGGGGGACTGCATGGGCGGCACAAGGCTTTATGGGGGACTGCAAAGGCGGCACAAGGCTGTATGGGGACTGCAAGGGCAGCACAAGGCTGTATGGGGACTGCAGGGCGGCACAAGGCTGTATGGGGGACTGCAAGGGCGGCACAACGCTGTATGGGGGACTGCAAGGGCGGCACAAGGCTGTATGGGGACTGCAGGGCGGCACAAGGCTGTATGGGGACTGCAAGGGCGGCACAAGGCTGGAGCTGCATGGGGACTGCAAGGACGGCACAAGGCTGGAGCTGTATGGGGACTGCAAGGGCGGTACAAGGCTGGAGCTGTATGGGGACTGCAAGGGCGGCACAAGGCTGCATGGGGACTGCAAGGGCCGCACAAGGCAGGAAATGCATGTGGACGGCAAGGACGGCACAAGGCTGGAGCTGTTTGGGGACTGTAAGGGCGGCACAAGGCTGTATGGGGACTGCAAGGGCGGCACAAGGCTGTATGGGGACGGCAAGGGCGGCACAAGGCTGTATGAGGACTGTAAGGGCGGTACAAGGCTGTATGCGGACTGCAAGGGCGGCACAAGGCTGTATGGGGACTGCAAGGGCGGCACAAGGCTGTATGGGGACTGCAAGGGCGGCACAAGGCTGGGGCTGTATGGGGACTGCAAGGGCGGCACAAGGCTGGAGCTGTATGGGGACTGCAAGGGCGGCACAAGGCTGCAGCTGTATGGGGACTGCAAGGGCGGTACAAGGATGTAGCTGTATGGGGACTGCAAGGGCGGTACAAGGATGTAGCTGTATGAGGACTGCTAGGGCGGCACAAGGCTGGAACTGTATGGGGACTGCAAGGGCGGCACAAGGCTGTATGGGGACTGCAAGGGCGGCACAAGGCTGTATGGAGACTGCAAGGGCGGCACAAGGCTGGAGCTGTATGGAGACTGCAAGGGCGGCACATGGCTAGAGCTGTATGGGGACTGCAAGGACGGCACATGGCTGGAGCTGTATGGGGACTGCAAAGGCGGCACAAGGCTGGAGCTGTATGGGGACTGCAAGGGCGGCACATGGCTGGAGCTGTATGGGGACTGCAAGGGCGGCACAAGGCTGGAGCTGTATGGGGACTGCAAGGGCGGCACAAGGCTGGAGCTGTATGGGGACTGCAAGGGCAGCACAAGGCTGGAGCTGTATGGGGACTGCAAGGGCGGCACAAGGCTGGAGCTGTATGGGGACTGCAAGGGCGGTACAAGGATGTAGCTGTATGGGGACTGCAAGGGCGGCACAAGGCTGGAACTGTATGGGGACTGCAAGGGCGGCACAAGGCTGTATGGGGACTGCAAGGGCGGCACAAGGCTGTATGGAGACTGCAAGGGCGGCACATGGCTAGAGCTGTATGGGGACTGCAAGGGCGGCACATGGCTGGAGCTGTATGGGGACTGCAAGGGCGGTACAAGGATGTAGCTGTATGGGGACTGCTAGGGCGGCACAAGGCTGGAGCTGTATGGGGACTGCAAGGGCGGCACAAGGCTGTATGGGGACTGCAAGGGCGGCACAAGGCTGTATGGGGACTGCAAGGGCGGCACAAGGCTGGAGCTGTATGGAGACTGCAAGGGCGGCACATGGCTGGAGCTGTATGGGGACTGCAAGGGCGGCACAAGGCTGTATGGGGACTGCGAGGGCAGCACAAGGCTGTATGGGGACTGCAAGGGCGGCACAAGGCTGTATGGGGACTGCAAGGGCGGCACAAACCTGCAGCTGTATGGGGGACTGCAAGGGCAGCACAATGCTGGAGCTGTATGGGGACTGCAAGGGCAGCACAAGACTGGAGCTGTATGGGGACTGCAAGGGCGGCACAAGGCTGGAGCTGTATGGAGACTGCAAGGGCGGCACAAACCTGGAGCTGTATGGGGACTGCAAGGGCAGCACAAGGCTGGAGCTGTATGGGGACTGCAAGGGCTACACAAGGCTGGAGCTGTATGGGGACTGCAAGGGCGGCACAAGGCTGGAGCTGTATGGGGACTGCAAGGGCGGCACAAGGCTGGAGCTTTATGGGGACTGCAAGGGCGGCACAAGGCTGGAGCTTTATGGGGACTGCAAGGGCTATACAAGGCTGTATGGGGACTGCAAGGGCGGCACAAGGCTGGAGCTGTATGGGGACTGCAAGGGCGGCACAAGGCTGTATGGGGACTGCAAGGGCAGCACAAGGCTGTATGGGGACTGCAAGGGCGGCACAAACCTGGAACTGTATGGGGACTGCAAGGGCGGCACAAACCTGGAGCTGCATGGGGACTGCAAAGGCGGCACAAAGCTGTATGGGGACTGCAAGGGCAGCACAAGGCTGTATGGGGACGGCAAGGGCGGCACAAGGCTGTATGGGGGACTGCAAGGGTAGCACAAGGCAGTATGGGGACGGCAATAGCGGCACAAACCTGGAGCTGTATGGGGACTGCAAGGGGGGCATAAAGCTGGAGCTGTATGAAGACTGCAAGGGCGGCACAAGGCTGTATGGGGACGGCAATAGCGGCACAAACCTGGAGCTGTATGGGGACTGCAAGGGGGGCACAAGGCAGTATGGGGACGGCAATAGCGGCACAAACCTGGAGCTGTATGGGGACTGCAAGGGCGGCACAAGGCTGGAGCTGTATGGAGACTGCAAGGGCGGCACAAGGCTGGAGCTGTATGGAGACTGCAAGGGCGGCAAAAGGCTGCATGGTGACTGCAAGGGAAGCACAAGGCTGTATGAGGACTGCAAGGGCGGCACAAGGCTGGAGCTGTATGGGGAAGGCAAGGGCGGCACAAGGCTGGAACTGCATGGGGACTGCAAGGGCGGCACAAGGCTGGAGCTGTATGGGGACTGCAAGGGCGGCACAAGGCTGGAGCTGCATGGGGACTGCAAGGGCGGCACAAGGCTGTATGGGGACTGCAAGGGCGGCACAAAGCTGGAGCTGTATGGGGATTGCAAGGGCAGCACAAGGCTGGAGCTGTATGGGGATTGCAAGGGTGGCAAAAAGCTGGAGCTGTATTGGGACTGCAAGGGCGGCACAACGCTGGAGCTGTATGGGGACTGCAAGGGCGGCACAAGGCTGGAGCTGTATGGGGACTGCAAGGGAGGCACAAGGCTGGAGCTGTATGGGGACTGCCAGGGCGGCACAAGGCTGGAGCTGTATGGAGACTGCAAGGGCGGCACAAGGCTGTATTGGGACTGCAAGGGCGGCACAAGGCTGGGGCTGTATGGGGACTGCAAAGGCGGCACAATGCTGTATGGGGACTGCAAGGGCGGCACAAGGCTGTACGGGAACTGCAAGAGCGGCACAAGGCTGTATGGGGACTGCAAGGGCGGCACAAGGCTGGAGCTGTATGGGGACTGCAAGGGCGGCACAAGGCTGGAGCTGTATAGGGATTGCGAGGGCAGCACAAGGTTGGGCTGTATGGGGACTGCTAGGGCGGCACAAGGCTGGAGCTGTATGGAGACTGCAAGGGCGGCACAAGGCTGAAGCTGCATGGGGACTGCAAGGGCGGTACAAGGCTGTATGGAGACTGCAAGGGCAGCACAAGGCTGGAGCTGTATGGGGACTGCAAGGGCGGCACAAGGCTGGAGCTGTATGAGGACTGCAAGGGCGGCACAAGGCTGGAGCTGTATGGGGACTGCAAGGGCAGCACAAGGCTGTATGGGGACTGCAAGGGCAGCACAAGGCTGTATGGGGACTGCAAGGGCGGCACAAGGCTGGAGCTGTATGGGGACTGCGAGGGCAGCACAAGGCTGTATGGGGACTGCAAGGGTGGCACAAAGCTGTATGGAGACTGCAAGGGCAGCACAAGGCGGATCCGTATGTGGACTGCAAGGGCGGCACAAGGCTGTATGGGGACTGCAAGGGCAGCACAAGGCTGTATGGGGACTGCAAGGGCAGCACAAGGCTGGAGCTGTATGGGGACTACAAGGGCGGCACGAGGTTGGAGCTGTATTGGGACTGCAAGGGCGGCACAAGGCTGGAACTGCATGGGGACTGCAGGGGCGGCACAAGGCTGGGGCTGTATAGGGACTGCAAGGGCGGCACAAGGCTGCAGCTGCATGGGGACTGCAATGGCTTTACAACGCTGTATGGGGACTGCAAGGGCGGCACAAGGCTGGAGCTGTATGGGGACTGCCAGGGCGGCACAAGGCTGGAGCTGTATGAGGACTGCAAGGGCGGCACAAGGCTGGAGCTGCATGGGGACCTGCAAGGCGGCACAAGGCCGTGCTGTATGTGGACTGCACGGGCGGACAGGCTGTATGGGGTACTTGCATGGGACTGCACAAGGCGGGCCGTGGACTGTCATGGGCGGCAACACATGCTGGAGCGTTGCCTGCGACTGCAAGGACTGCTGACATGGCTGGAGCTGTTGGGGACTGCCAAAGGCGGACGGCAACGGCTGGAGCCTGGTTTTGGGCGACTGGGGGGGGGGGGGGGACAAGGGCGGCACAGGGCTGCATGTGTGACTGCAAGGGCCGCACAAGGCTGGAACTGCATGTGGCCGGCAAGGGCGGCACAAGGCTGGTATGAGGACTGTTTGGGGTCGTAGTGGCGCACAAGGCTGTCTGCGGGACTTGCAAGGGCGGCTACCAGGCTGTATTGGGGACGGCAGGGCGGCACAAGGCTGTACTGGAGGACTGTCAAGGTGCACGGCACCAAGGCTGGGGCTGTATGCGGCGACTGCAAAGGGCGGCACACAGGCTGGAGCTGTATAGGGACAGCACGGCGGCACAAGGCTGTATGGGGACTGCAAGGGTTGCACAAGGGTGGAGCTGTATGGGGACTGCAAGGGCGGCACAAGCTGGAGCTGCATGGGACTGCAAGGCGGCACAAGGGGAGCTGTATGGGGACTGCAAGGGCGGCACAAGGCTGGAGCTGTATGGGGACTGCAAGGGCGGCACAAGGCTGGCTGATGGGACTGCAAGGGCGGAAAGGCTGAGCGCATGTGACTGCAAGGCGGCACAAGGCTGTATGGGGACTGCAAGACAGGCACAAGGCTGGAGCTGTATGGGGACTGCAAGGGCGGCAGAAGGCTGGAACTGTATGGGGACTGAAAGGGCGGTACAAGACTGGATCTGTATGGAGACTGCAAGGGCGGCACAAGGCTGGAGCTGTATGGGGACTGCAAGGGCGACACAAGGCTGGAGCTGTATGGGGACTTCAAGGGCAGCACAAGGCTGTATGGGGACTGCAAGGGCAGCACAAGGCTGGAGCTCTATGAGGACTGCAAGGGAGGCACAAGGCTGGAGCTCTATGGGGACTGCAAGGGCAGCACAAGGCTGTATGGGGACTGCAAGGGCAGCACAAGGCTGGAGCTGTATGGGGATTGCAAGGGTGGCAAAAAGCTGGAGCTGTATGGGGACTGCAAGGGCGGCACAAGGCTGGAGCTGTTTGGGGACTGCAAGGGCGGCACAAGGCTGGAGCTGTATGGGGACTGCCAGGGCGGCACAAGGCTGGAGCTGTATGGAGACTGCAAGGGCGGCACAAGGCTGTATGGGGACTGCAAGGGCGGCACAAGGCTGGGGCTGTATTGGGACTGCAAGGGCGGCACAAGGCTGGGGCTGTATGGGGACTGCAAAGGCGGCACAATGCTGTATGGGGACTGCAAGGGCGGCACAAGGCTGGAGCTGTATGGGAACTGCAAGAGCGGCACAAGGCTGTATGGGGACTGCAAGGGCGGCACAAGGCTGGAGCTGTATGGGGACTGCAAGGGCGGCACAAGGCTGGAGCTGTATAGGGATTGCGAGGGCAGCACAAGGTTGGGCTGTATGGGGTATGCAAGGGCGGCACAAGGCTGTATGGGGACTGCAAGGGCAGCACAAGGCTGGAGCTGTATGGGGACTGCAAGGGTGACACAAGGCTGGAGCTGTATGGGGACTGCAACGGCGGCACAAGGCTGTATGGGGACTGCAAGGGCGGCACAAGGCTGGAGCTGTATGGGGACTGCAACGGCGGCACAAGGCTGGAGCTGTATGGGGACTGCCAGGGCGGCACAAGGCTGGAGCTGTATGGGGACTGCAAGGGCGGCACAAGGCTGTATGGGGACTGCAAGGGCGGCACAAGGCTGGAGCTGTATGGGGACTGCAAGGGCGGCACAAGGCTGTATGGGGACAGCAAGGGCGGCACAAGGCTGTATGGGGACTGCAAGGGCGGCATAAGGCTGTATGGGGACTGCAAGGGCGGCACAAGGCTGGAGCTGTATGGGGACTGCAAGGGCAGCACAAGGCTTTATGGGGACTGCAAGGGCAGCACAAGGCTGTATGGGGACTGCAAGGGCGGCACAAGGCTGGAGCTGTATGGGGACTGCAAGGGCGGTACAAGGCTGGAGCTGTATGGGGACTGCAAGGGCGGCACAAGGCTGTATGTGGTCTGCAAGGGCGGCACAAGGCTCAATGGGGACTGCAAGGGCGGCACAAGGCTGTATGGGGACTGCAAGGGCGGCACAAGGCTGTATGGGGACTGCAAGGGCACACAAGGCTGGAGCTGTATGGGGACTGCAAGGGCGGCACAAGGCTGGAGCTGTATGGGGACTGCAAGGGCGGCACAAGGCTGGAGCTGTATGGGGACTGCAAGGGCGGTACAAGGCTGGAGGTGTATGGGGACTGCAAGGGCGGCACAAGGATGTATGGGGACTGCAAGGGCGGCACAAGGCTGGAGCTGTATGGGGACTGCAAGGGCAGCACAAGGCTGGAGCTGTATGGGGATTGCAAGGACGGCACAAGGCTGGAGCTGTATGGGGACTGCAAGGGAGGTACAAGGCTGGAGCTGTATGGGGACTGCAAGGGCGGCACAAGGCTGTATGGGGACTGCAAGGGCGGCACAAGGCTGGAGCTGTATGGGGACTGCAAGGGCGGCACAAGGCTGTATGGGGACTGCAAGGGCGGCACAAGGCTGTATGGGGACTGCAAGGGCGGCACAAGGCTGGGGCTGTATGGGGACTGCAAGGGCGGCACAAGGCTGGAGCTGTATAGGGACAGCAATCGCGGCACAAGGCTGTATGGGGACTGCAAGGGCGGCACAAGGGTGGAGCTGTATGGGGACTGCAAGGGCGGCACAAGGTTGGAGCTGCATGTAGACTGCAAGGGCGGCACAAGGCTGGAGCTGTATGGAGACTGCAAGGGCGGCACAAGGCTGTATGGGGACTGCAAGGGCGGAAAAGGCTGAAGCCGCATGATGACTGCAAGGGCGGCACAAGGCTGTATGGGGACTGCAAGACAGGCACAAGGCTGGAGCTGTATGGGGACTGCAAGGGCGGCAGAAGGCTGGAACTGTATGGGGACTGAAAGGGCGGTACAAGACTGGATCTGTATGGAGACTGCAAGGGCGGCACAAGGCTGGAGCTGTATGGGGACTGCAAGGGCGACACAAGGCTGGAGCTGTATGGGGACTTCAAGGGCAGCACAAGGCTGTATGGTGACTGCAACGGCAGCACAAGGCTGGAGCTCTATGAGGACTGCAAGGGAGGCACAAGGCTGGAGCTCTATGGGGACTGCAAGGGCAGCACAAGGCTGTATGGGGACTGCAAGGGCAGCACAAGGCTGGAGCTGTATGGGGATTGCAAGGGTGGCAAAAAGCTGGAGCTGTATGGGGACTGCAAGGGCGGCACAAGGCTGGAGCTGTATGGGGACTGCAAGGGCGGCACAAGGCTGGAGCTGTATGGGGACTGCCAGGGCGGCACAAGGCTGGAGCTGTATGGAGACTGCAAGGGCGGTACAAGGATGTAGCTGTATGGGACTGCAAGGGCGGTACAAGGCTGCAGCTGTATGGGACTGCAAGGGCGGTACAAGGATGTAGCTGTATGGGGACTGCAAGGGCGGTACAAGGATGTAGCTGTATGAGGACTGCTAGGGCGGCACAAGGCTGGAACTGTATGGGGACTGCAAGGGCGGCACAAGGCTGTATGGGGACTGCAAGGGCGGCACAAGGCTGTATGGAGACTGCAAGGGCGGCACAAGGCTGGAGCTGTATGGAGACTGCAAGGGCGGCACATGGCTAGAGCTGTATGGGGACTGCAAGGACGGCACATGGCTGGAGCTGTATGGGGACTGCAAAGGCGGCACAAGGCTGGAGCTGTATGGGGACTGCAAGGGCGGCACATGGCTGGAGCTGTATGGGGACTGCAAGGGCGGCACAAGGCTGGAGCTGTATGGGGACTGCAAGGGCGGCACAAGGCTGGAGCTGTATGGGGACTGCAAGGGCAGCACAAGGCTGGAGCTGTATGGGGACTGCAAGGGCGGCACAAGGCTGGAGCTGTATGGGGACTGCAAGGGCGGTACAAGGATGTAGCTGTATGGGGACTGCAAGGGCGGCACAAGGCTGGAACTGTATGGGGACTGCAAGGGCGGCACAAGGCTGTATGGGGACTGCAAGGGCGGCACAAGGCTGTATGGAGACTGCAAGGGCGGCACATGGCTAGAGCTGTATGGGGACTGCAAGGGCGGCACATGGCTGGAGCTGTATGGGGACTGCAAGGGCGGTACAAGGATGTAGCTGTATGGGGACTGCTAGGGCGGCACAAGGCTGGAGCTGTATGGGGACTGCAAGGGCGGCACAAGGCTGTATGGGGACTGCAAGGGCGGCACAAGGCTGTATGGGGACTGCAAGGGCGGCACAAGGCTGGAGCTGTATGGAGACTGCAAGGGCGGCACATGGCTGGAGCTGTATGGGGACTGCAAGGGCGGCACAAGGCTGTATGGGGACTGCGAGGGCAGCACAAGGCTGTATGGGGACTGCAAGGGCGGCACAAGGCTGTATGGGGACTGCAAGGGCGGCACAAACCTGCAGCTGTATGGGGGACTGCAAGGGCAGCACAATGCTGGAGCTGTATGGGGACTGCAAGGGCAGCACAAGACTGGAGCTGTATGGGGACTGCAAGGGCGGCACAAGGCTGGAGCTGTATGGAGACTGCAAGGGCGGCACAAACCTGGAGCTGTATGGGGACTGCAAGGGCAGCACAAGGCTGGAGCTGTATGGGGACTGCAAGGGCTACACAAGGCTGGAGCTGTATGGGGACTGCAAGGGCGGCACAAGGCTGGAGCTGTATGGGGACTGCAAGGGCGGCACAAGGCTGGAGCTTTATGGGGACTGCAAGGGCGGCACAAGGCTGGAGCTTTATGGGGACTGCAAGGGCTATACAAGGCTGTATGGGGACTGCAAGGGCGGCACAAGGCTGGAGCTGTATGGGGACTGCAAGGGCGGCACAAGGCTGTATGGGGACTGCAAGGGCAGCACAAGGCTGTATGGGGACTGCAAGGGCGGCACAAACCTGGAACTGTATGGGGACTGCAAGGGCGGCACAAACCTGGAGCTGCATGGGGACTGCAAAGGCGGCACAAAGCTGTATGGGGACTGCAAGGGCAGCACAAGGCTGTATGGGGACGGCAAGGGCGGCACAAGGCTGTATGGGGACTGCAAGGGTAGCACAAGGCAGTATGGGGACGGCAATAGCGGCACAAACCTGGAGCTGTATGGGGACTGCAAGGGGGGCATAAAGCTGGAGCTGTATGAAGACTGCAAGGGCGGCACAAGGCTGTATGGGGACGGCAATAGCGGCACAAACCTGGAGCTGTATGGGGACTGCAAGGGGGCACAAGGCAGTATGGGGACGGCAATAGCGGCACAAACCTGGAGCTGTATGGGGACTGCAAGGGCGGCACAAGGCTGGAGCTGTATGGAGACTGCAAGGGCGGCACAAGGCTGGAGCTGTATGGAGACTGCAAGGGCGGCAAAAGGCTGCATGGTGACTGCAAGGGAAGCACAAGGCTGTATGAGGACTGCAAGGGCGGCACAAGGCTGGAGCTGTATGGGGAAGGCAAGGGCGGCACAAGGCTGGAACTGCATGGGGACTGCAAGGGCGGCACAAGGCTGGAGCTGTATGGGGACTGCAAGGGCGGCACAAGGCTGGAGCTGCATGGGGACTGCAAGGGCGGCACAAGGCTGTATGGGGACTGCAAGGGCGGCACAAAGCTGGAGCTGTATGGGGATTGCAAGGGCAGCACAAGGCTGGAGCTGTATGGGGATTGCAAGGGTGGCAAAAAGCTGGAGCTGTATTGGGACTGCAAGGGCGGCACAACGCTGGAGCTGTATGGGGACTGCAAGGGCGGCACAAGGCTGGAGCTGTATGGGGACTGCAAGGGAGGCACAAGGCTGGAGCTGTATGGGGACTGCCAGGGCGGCACAAGGCTGGAGCTGTATGGAGACTGCAAGGGCGGCACAAGGCTGTATTGGGACTGCAAGGGCGGCACAAGGCTGGGGCTGTATGGGGACTGCAAAGGCGGCACAATGCTGTATGGGGACTGCAAGGGCGGCACAAGGCTGTACGGGAACTGCAAGAGCGGCACAAGGCTGTATGGGGACTGCAAGGGCGGCACAAGGCTGGAGCTGTATGGGGACTGCAAGGGCGGCACAAGGCTGGAGCTGTATAGGGATTGCGAGGGCAGCACAAGGTTGGGCTGTATGGGGACTGCTAGGGCGGCACAAGGCTGGAGCTGTATGGAGACTGCAAGGGCGGCACAAGGCTGAAGCTGCATGGGGACTGCAAGGGCGGTACAAGGCTGTATGGAGACTGCAAGGGCAGCACAAGGCTGGAGCTGTATGGGGACTGCAAGGGCGGCACAAGGCTGGAGCTGTATGAGGACTGCAAGGGCGGCACAAGGCTGGAGCTGTATGGGGACTGCAAGGGCGGCACAAGGCTGGAGCTGTATGGGGACTGCAAGGGCGGCACAAGGCTGGAGCTGTATGGGGACTGCAAGGGCGGTACAAGGCTGGAGGTGTATGGGGACTGCAAGGGCGGCACAAGGCTGTATGGGGACTGCAAGGGCGGCACAAGGCTGGAGCTGTATGGGGACTGCAAGGGCAGCACAAGCCTGGAGCTGCATGGGGATTGCAAGGGTGGCACAAGGCTGGAGCTGTATGGGGACTGCAAGGGAGGCACAAGGCTGGAGCTGTATGGGGACTGCAAGGGCGGCACAAGGCTGTATGGGGACTGCAAGGGCGGCACAAGGCTGGAGCTGTATGGGGACTGCAAGGGCGGCACAAGGCTGGAGCTGTATGGGGACTGCAAGGGCGGCACAAGGCTGTATGGGGACTGCAAGGGCGGCACAAGGCTGGAGCTGTATGGGGACTGCAAGGGCGGCACAAGGCTGGAGCTGTATAGGGACAGCAATCGCGGCACAAGGCTGTATGGGGACTGCAAGGGCGGCACAAGGTTGGAGCTGTATGGGGACTGCAAGGGCGGCACAAGGTTGGAGCTGCATGTAGACTGCAAGGGCGGCACAAGGCTGGAGCTGTATGGAGACTGCAAGGGCGGCACAAGGCTGTATGGGGACTGCAAGGGCGGAAAAGGCTGAAGCCGCATGATGACTGCAAGGGCGGCACAAGGCTGTATGGGGACTGCAAGACAGGCACAAGGCTGGAGCTGTATGGGGACTGCAAGGGCGGCAGAAGGCTGGAACTGTATGGGGACTGAAAGGGCGGTACAAGACTGGATCTGTATGGAGACTGCAAGGGCGGCACAAGGCTGGAGCTGTATGGGGACTGCAAGGGCGACACAAGGCTGGAGCTGTATGGGGACTTCAAGGGCAGCACAAGGCTGTATGGGGACTGCAACGGCAGCACAAGGCTGGAGCTCTATGAGGACTGCAAGGGAGGCACAAGGCTGGAGCTCTATGGGGACTGCAAGGGCAGCACAAGGCTGTATGGGGACTGCAAGGGCAGCACAAGGCTGGAGCTGTATGGGGATTGCAAGGGTGGCAAAAAGCTGGAGCTGTATGGGGACTGCAAGGGCGGCACAAGGCTGGAGCTGTATGGGGACTGCAAGGGCGGCACAAGGCTGGAGCTGTATGGGGACTGCCAGGGCGGCACAAGGCTGGAGCTGTATGGAGACTGCAAGGGCGGCACAAGGCTGTATGGGGACTGCAAGGGCGGCACAAGGCTGGGGCTGTATTGGGACTGCAAGGGCGGCACAAGGCTGGGGCTGTATGGGGACTGCAAAGGCGGCACAATGCTGTATGGGGACTGCAAGGGCGGCACAAGGCTGGAGCTGTATGGGAACTGC
>JAWQFJ010017415.1:0-7500 GCA_034096865.1 Theodoxus fluviatilis
CCGTTTTCTTCTCTGACTCCGGGGTCATCGACTGTGTTTCTCCTGGCAGGGAGACGAGTCTGGGACAACCAGTTCAGAGCCCAGCGAGTTGGCACGCTCGGTCCTCGGACTGTGGCGCCACTGCGGCTGCGGAAGAGAGGTGGGACGTTGGGTCGGCAGACCAAGGTTCCTATCGCTCTCTGTCTGTGGACGGTTTCGTTGAGGGACCGCTGGATGAGCAAGAGGTGCGGGACAGTTCTCCGGTCTCTGGGGGACTGGGGAAATCGGGGTTGGATCTGCTGCGGACGCATCGTCAATCGGTGTTGGCTTCCATGGCAGCCTTTACCTCGGACGTGGGTCAGCGGGCAGTCCCTTCCTCTTTTGCTTCTTCCCTTTCCCGCTTGGAGGGATTCATGGAGACTGGTCCTCCGGTGCAAGTGCCAGAGTTGTTGTTTTCGGCAGACATGTTGGCCCGGGCGTCGGTGATGGATTGCGGCTTACGCTCGGGGAATCCTAAGTTCTGTATGGGTAAGGTTCCTGGTGACGTGTCGGAGCTCGCGACTTCCTTTCCGTGGTCTGGGACTGTCTCTACCCCGGACGTTTTTCGGCCTGCAGACGTCCCTTGGCTTTTCTCGCTTCCGGACGAGCGCCTTCCCTTTCAGGCTGTGTCCCGCCCTGGTCCGCGTGACCTCTCCCTCCTGGGGGCGGCGAGTGACGCGCGAGGGGTGGGGACCAAGGTTCCGGATGTGAACTTTGATTCTCGGTCTTTTGCGCATTTAGAGAGGGCGTCGTCTGAGTGTGTCAAGGGCTGCGCCATGCTTGGCACTATCCTGGCCACTTTGACCCCTTCCATTGCCGTCCGCCACTAGGGAGAGGCGGGCCCGTTTCAGTTGCTTCCTCCTCATGAGGTCGATCAGGAGGCGGTCGGGAGTGTGATCTTCGCTCTAGATCACACCTATTCCCTTCTGGCGTCTCTGGCGCTTCAAATGCGTGGTCAACTGGCGGGTATGGCGAGGGATCGCATGCTATCGGCGACAGCCTTTCGGGACGTGGAGCTTCGGCAGCTGCGCTCTCTGTCCCTGGTGTCGCACTCCATGTTTCCCTCGGACCGGCTCGAGGAGTGTGTGCGGCGCATGGTGACCGATGCCAAGGATCGGGCCATTTCTTTCGCGTCGCTAGCTCGCACGCCTGCCGCTTCGCTGGCGCCAGGGCCGAGTTCGCGAAAACGCCCTAGGCGTTCTCTGGGGCGTGGGGCCTTTTCTTCTTCGGAAGGGCAGGCTCAGGCTGCTTCGGCGTCTCAGGCTCCGGGGGGGCAGTCTGGTGGGGGTGGGGGTGGCGGTTCGCTCCCGACACCCCTCCCCGTAGGGGGCGGGCGTGCTCAGGCACCCCGTCACTCAGCTCCCCGGGGGCGTGGGTTCGGTTCTCGGGGAGGCGGTCGGGGTAGGGGTTCTAACCCCTCCTCTCGTCGACCGGGTTACTTTCAGTAGTGCCCTCCCGCTGCCTCCTTCATGGCCCTTGTCTCAGTGTCACCCGCGCAGACAGGGCTATGTGGTGGGTAGCTCGGGGGGGGCACGACCCATCCAGAGGGCTGGGGTTCTCTTGGGAGAAGGGGTTGCCCCATCCTCTCCTCTAGGGGTAGGGCTGAGCTCTCCGGCGGGCGCATGCGACTGTCCCGGGGGTCTGTGCCTTATGCCTGCTTTATCTCCTCAGATTACAGTTCCTTTTTTAGACGAGTCTGTTTCTCACGTCGAGCTCGCGGGTGGCTCAGGGAATTCTCGTCTTCTTTCTGTGGCTTCTCGCGCCAGGGGCACGGTTGTCGGTGCGGCCTCGGTCGTGTGTACTCGGTCCTCACTCAGTGTGGAGGCGACTGATCGAGTGGCGACGATCGCTCGGGGGTTAGCGCAGCGAGGCGTTTCCCGCGAGTCTGTTTCGCTTGCTCTCCGGCATCGCCGGGAGAGCACTACTCGGAATTATAACGCGAAGTGGGCAGTTTGGGTACGGTTTTGTCAGGCTCGTCCTCACCCAGTTGACCCACTACGTCCTTCTGCGTGTCTTTTGGCTGATTTTGTTTCTCACTTGTTCCGTACTCGTTCTCTGTCTTACGCCTCCCTCTGCAATTATCGTTCGGCGGTGACGAATACCATCAAGGCTGCTCGTGGGGTTGACGTTTCCTTCCTGTCAAACGACCCTACTGTCAGGCAGGTGTTGGATGGTATTCGGAATGAGTTTCCACGTCGTCAGATTTCTCCTCCTCTGTGGGATGTGTTTTTGATTTTGCGTTTTCTCTCTGGTTCGGTGTTCGAACCCATTGGTGCTTGTTCATTCAAACGGCTTACTCAGAAGACTGTTTTTCTGGTTATGCTAGCTTGTGCGCGTCGGATCGGGGAAATCCACGCTCTGAGTGGTTTACCTTCGGATATAGAGTTCACCGGGGGGGACGAATCGTGCATTCTGTCTTTTCTGCCGGAGTTTCGGTGCAAGAATCAGGACTCTCTTTCCGACTGTCAGAGCATCGAGATTAAGGGGCTCTCTTCTATTCTCGATCCTAGCGATGCTGACTGTGTGAACTGTCCGGTGCGTGCACTCAAATGTTACCTGGCTCGAACTCAGTCCCGTCGTCTTCGGAAGCGGAGACTGTTTCTGCCCCTTACGCGTCGTCACGCTGAGGTGTCAAAAACGTCAATTTCTTGCTGGATACGCATTTTGATCACGGATGCGTACAAGAATGCGTTGCTTGAACCTCCTGCTGGTGCCTCTCGGACTCATGAACTCCGCAAAGTGGCCACCTCTGTAGCGTTTGCCAAGAATGTCTCCTTGGCTCACCTTATGAGGGCGGCTTTCTGGCGCAGTGAGTGTGTGTTCACACGCCATTACCTGCGTGATGTTCAAGTTCGTCGTGTCAACGATACCTTTGGCATCAACAAGTTGGTTGTTGCGGGTTCGGCTCTTCGTGTTTGATGGTGAGTGGTTTATTTTGGTTTGGGGTTTATGCACAACCCGCCGCCCAGGTTGGGCAATCATATCACTGGTTTGTCTACTGGTAAGTTGGAGGGAAAACTTGAAGAAATTTAAACTAATTTCTATGTTTTCCTGACATACTTACCAGTAGACAAATTACTGTCCCACCCACCTCCCCGTTTGTGCATTTGCTGAGTCTCAGCTTTGTCAAAGAGATGGAACGTGCTCTGCCTGCGCTATTTGTACCTGGCGGGTGGTGACGCGGCGCACTGGGAGTTACCTCCCTTTGCTCGTGGCGTCCCTAGCGCCATGTCTCGACCAAGCAGATTGGCCGTTGCAGGCAGGCACGTGTGGGTCGTCGACTCGACGGACGAACAACAACATTTCGTACATATGCACGGATTTGAAAATTGCCAATTCTGTCCTGTCCTCTCACTTGCCCTTAGAAATGACAGTCGTATGTAATGTTGCGACAGAACGGGATCATGTGAAAGTAAGAGAGAGTAAAATAGTATGGGACGATTCAATGACTGAGCAGTACAAAGATAATTTACGGGATGCTATAGAGGAGACCCTGATTATGTCGAAGTCTGTGGAACAAGGACAAGGCAATAATGACACAATGGACCTAGATGTTGATGAAGAAGTAAATAAACTAACGAAATGCCTTTTGGAATCTGGTAAATGTATGGAGCGAACCCTTGTACACGGTAGAAGTCGGAGCAGGAAATTTCCTTGGTACGATGGAGAATGCTACGATATGAGAAGGAAAGTACGGAGATGCTTTCGCGTCTTTAAGAAGACATTGCTGAAGAAAGATAAAGAACAGTATTTTGCATGTAGAAGGATGTACAAATTCTTGATAAAGAGGAAAAAGGCTCACTATCAAAGCGATATATCGGCAGATCTCTGTAGACATATTAAAGATTCACAAATGTTTTGGAGACACATAAGAAAAATAAGTTTCAGATGTCCAACGATTCCCAACATTTCAAAGGATGATTGGTTTAACTATTTTAAGCGGATCTTCCAAGAAGCCGTACCAGATGGTACGACTACGATAGAATACATGGAGCCTTGTGCAGAGGGAGGGGAGAATGAGCTTAACAGTAAAATAACCGAAGAAGAAATTACATATGCAATTGACCAGTTAAAGATGCACAAGGCCTCTGGATCGGACAGAGTATTAGTGGAAATTTTAAAGTCTTCTTCTAGCCTGCTGATCCCTTACCTAAAAACTTTGTTCAATGTTATTTTTCATAGTGGTTTGTTATCTAGCATCGGGCGAGAATCAATAATTGTTCCAATATACAAAAAAGGTAACCGGGATGTCCCAAATAATAATAGAGGTATATCCTTAACAAGTGCATTGAGTAAGGTTTTTGACTCACATGCGAAGCAAAAGTGAGTCTATGTACTCACCCGTTTCGTCCGTCCGGGCGTCCGGTCCGGGCGTCCGGGCGTCCGGGCGTCCGGGCGTCCGTTTAAAACTTTAACGTTGCATTTTTCTCGGAGACTATTAAGTCTATCAATACCAAATGTGGCATGATTGTGTATGATGACAAGGCCTCAAAAAACATACATAGTGACTTGACCTTGCTTCAAGGTCAAGGTCGCAGGGGCCATAAATGGTGTCTAAAAAACAGTCATTTTTCACATTTTCTCAATTTTCTCTGAAGTTTTTTAGATTGGATACCTGAACTATATATGGTATATAGGGCAAAGTAATCCCTATCTTTTGATACCAGTTTGGTTGACTTTGCTTCAAGGACTAGGTCACAGGAGCTCTTCAAATTTGGATTGTATACATATTTTGAAGTGACCTTGACCCTGAACTATGGAAGATAACTGTTTCAAACTTAATAATTATGTGGGGCACATGTTACACTTTTATCATGAGACACATTTGGTTACATGTCATCAAGATCAAGGTCACTTTGACCCTTATGAAATGTGACCAAAATGGGGTAGTGAACCACTAAAAGTGACCATATCTCATGGTAGAAAGTGCCAATAAGCACCATTGTGCTTCCTATGTCTTGAATTAACAGCTTTGTGTTGCATGACCTTGGATGACCTTGACCTTGGGTCAAGGTCACATTATTTTAGTAGGAAAAAAGTGTAAAGCATTTCTTAGTGTATGATGTCATTGGTAGGTTTAGTTGTTTGACCTTGACCTTGAAGGTCACCTGAAAGTCAAGGTCATATAAAGGTCAAGGTCAAGCATGTGAGTCGTATGGGCTTTGCCCTTCTTGTTTTACATATTCTGAATTATCGATTACAAGAGTGGAAGGAAGATCATGAACTAATAGCAGAGGAGCAAGCTAGTTTTCAAAGAGGATACAATACGGTTGACAATATTTTCACTCTACATATCATCGTTGAAATAAATATAGGGAGGAGAAAGAAAGTATATGCAGCATTCATTGATTTTTGCAAAGCTTTTGACAGTATCTCTAGAGATGCATTGTTTTGTATTTTGAGAAATAAGGGTATTCATGGGAAAATGTTGCAAATATTGAAGTCTATGTACTATTGTGTACGGAGCTGTGTGAGGTGCCCAGAAGGGCACACGGAATACTTTGAATGTACCTCGGGACTGAAGCAGGGGTGTAAATGTTCGCCGATCCTTTTTTCTTACGTGGTAGGGGAGGTTGCAAAAGTAGTGGCCGAAAAGGGTTAACATGGTATTCAACTCTTTCCTGATGTCACAACAGTATATCTCCTCTTGTTTGCCGATGATGTCGTAGTCCTTTCAGATACATCCATGGGCCTACAGAACCAGCTAGACACTCTAAAAAGTTCAGCAGAGGCTGTTGGTCTGAGTATTAACATGTCAAAGTATAAAATTATGGTGTTTCGCTTGGGAGGTCATCTGGCAGCTCATGAACGCTGGCATGTAGGAAGAGAGAAGCTGGATGTAGTAAATAAATACACCTCTTTGGGATACAAATTTTCCACTAAACTGTCTTACAATGTTGCACAATCAAATCTGTCAATCAAAGGAAAAATCTGCTGTGGTACAGGCCATGAGACCCTTGAAAAGACGGATGTGTACATCACCAAGTGTCATCTTCAGGGTGTTCGATGTACAAATTCAGCCAATTTTGCTTTAAGGAGCAGAGGTTTGGGGCGTGCAGTTGCAAAGAGATTGAGAGAGTTCACATGTACATGATAAAAGGCTTTCTCAACGTGTCAAATAGAACTCCTAACTTGATGATTTATGGCGATATATGTCGCTATCCATTGTACATCGGAGCTATTTACGCTGTATGAAATACTGGTTGCGGATACTGAAGATGGATGAAAAAGATACCCCAAAAAGATGTACCAAATGATGATCGGTACAACTAATTCAAATGATTGTTGGGCAATGAAGATAAAGAATATACTGTTTGAGTAGGAGTTCCACAATATCTGGAGACGACAGGAAGTCCACGAAGAAAACGCTTTCATTAAGGAATTAAAGCGTAGGCTGATCTGTCGTTATACGGAACGTTGGGATGCTACGTTGCAAACAAGTGAGAGATATTCGTTTTATAAAGTATTCAAATGTAGTCATAAGTTGGGACAATATGTATGTATGTATGTATGTATTTTCATTTTTACTGCGCCATTATCACAAAAACATGCTCATGGCGCGACAAGACGAAATAAAAAAGTTTTGAGGCCAGTCTTAAATGCGGCCAAGGTTGGACTAGCCCTCAGACCCTCAGGAAGTTGGTTCCAGAGTCTCGGTCCAACAACGCTGAAGGAGCGGTCACCAAAGCTCCGTAACCTTGTTTGTGGGACAATCAAGAGTCTTCTTTTTGAGGAACGGAGATTCCTTGTGGGGTTATGAGGTCTAAGGAGTTCTCCGAGGTAGGTTGGGGCTTCACCAGATTCACACTTAAACACGATGGAGAGGGTCTTAAATTCCACCCGTTGGCGAACTGGAAGCCAATGAAGGTCACAGAGCACAGGGGTTATGCGAGCCCACCTCGGCAGTCGCTTCACTACCCTAGCTGCAGAATTCTGAAGACGCTGAAGTCTCTGCAATTGACCGTTGGTTGCAGCAGTCAGCAGACTGTTGCAGTAATCAAGATGGGACAGCACAAGGGTCACCACCAGGGCCGCTGCGGTCTTTTCAGTCAGACAATCCCTGATACTCCAAATGCGGTGTAGGTGCATGTAGCCTGAGGAGATGATTTTACGAATTTGGGGGTCTGGTGA
This sequence comes from Theodoxus fluviatilis, assembly GCA_034096865.1. NCBI lineage: Eukaryota > Metazoa > Mollusca > Gastropoda > Cycloneritida > Neritidae > Theodoxus > Theodoxus fluviatilis. The sequence continues at coordinate 7,150 of JAWQFJ010017415.1, forward strand.
CAAGTTTTGATCTAACATGACACCGAGATATTTCGCACTTGTGGCAAATGCTATGTTCGCCTCCGCTATGTTAATATGTGTCTCTCTGATCAATTGCCTGCTTTTTTCTCTACCAATGAGAATCACTTCACTTCAATATCTCTATGATCTGGACAAACCTATTTTCAGGGACCTGTATATACGATTTCGTTTAGGCATCAGTGAACTATCTGTACATTGATATAGATTCAATGAACCAACTACAGGTACGTTGCTGTGTCCTAGTTGCAATGAAAACCATGAAGATGAACTACATTTCCTATTTGTATGTCCAGCCTATGAAGATATTAGAATGAAATATTAAAACTTTTG
>JAWQFJ010017415.1:15000-27500 GCA_034096865.1 Theodoxus fluviatilis
GACTGTGGCGGCGAACAGCATAGGTCCCAAGGGGTCTCCCTGTTGAACGCCGGTAGCCGACTCGATCTCCTTGCCGTCGGCAAGAACGGTAGAGGAGCGATGATAGGCCAGGTGCACGAGTGGGTAGGCTTCCGGTGCCCGAAATTCTTCTGGCATATAGGATCGAAAATCTCCTCGCAAATGACGTCACTTTATTCGACGTCAAATGAAATCGTCACAGATTTTGCAAAATGGAGTCTGTTGAATCGTTTTCATTAAAACACCAAAATGTAAAAAAGTCACTTTCTTTTAAAACCTCGATTCTGAAAATTTGATAATATTGAATCGGACCTAACTTCCAGTCAGTGTGCAAAATCTCAAGGAAATCCGTCCAGTAGTTTTTGAGATATAGGCCGTGGAGACGGGACAGACAGACACACACACACACAGACAGATAAAGTCTGTAGGACCTCCAGTAAACCTGGAGGGATAAGTATACTCTTGAAACTGGATTCTCGGAATACACAATCACCTTTTGCATCTGCCTATCGTTTTCCTGCGCTTTCACCTTTCCTGGGGCGGGTTTCAAAATGCGAAGATCTCGGTAGATCTACGCAGATCTCGCCAATTGGGCAGTTTCATTCTTTGCTCGCTCGCGAGCCAATCGTAGACGAGCGTAGATTGAGCGAGGCAGTTGGAGCGGTGCCTAGCTAGTGAGATTCAAGATGGCGGACAGCATGAGCGTCGTGTCACTAGGAGTGACGTTTTTGAACGAGTCTTCGGTTAACTTTAACTTTCTTGGTTTACGGTAAGGTTTGAGGTTATTGTGTAAATTGAACATTTTTATTACCACTACCTATGCCCTGATAAGTGACTCCTGAGCCTAGTGCAGTCAAAGACCCTATGTACACTACCGCGCACTAGCGATTTTCCTTTACGCAAAGGGAGGTCAGAATGTAGAGTTACGTCTCTTTGCGATAGAATTTTCCATTCGAACTTAATGCAGGATTTCTCACCGTCAACCACACATCGTGCACACAATAAAGAAAAAAATCGTAATCTACTTCAATTGTCCAGCTGAGATTGCAGCGAGGTGACAAATTAAGGCACACATGAGTCAGCGGAGAACGAATTATCGAATATTTTCAGTGTCGAAGCGTCACAAAACATAAACCCTAGTCTTGGTCGTCGCCATATTGGATCTTCGCTCGCCGCTGGGGTAGTTTCTGTTTTAGCTAGCTCTTACTGCGAAGCAAGATTTTGCGACCAAGATCGACTACATATTTTGAAACCCGCCCCTGTCATGCGCACTCTCTCGTTTGTCTCTTCGTCGCACCTTATAAAAATTATACCTTTCATCAGGTTCCAGAACCTTCGAGAATTAACTACAATGTACTCCACTGTTTGGAAAAAGGGCGAATGACGGACGTCACGTGACACAGACAAGCCGAATTATTCCTGAATACTTTACAGAACTAAGCAACGACCAGGGCGCGGAGACTGACGTCATCAGCTCTATAGATAACGCCACGATATCCTAGAGCGCGTTTCTTAGGCAAGGTGCACACTTCGAGGGCTAGCCGAGGGCGAGGAAGACGTCTAAGAAACGACCAATCATCAGTTGGCAAGGCCGAAGGAAGTCTGAGAGAACTTAGCTGCATCCTGGCGCCAGAGTCAGTGAAGAAGTCGCCGATAGGCGAAGTAACTGACGATGTAGACATCACAGCAGTTTTTCATTTGATAGAACATACCATGGAGACATCGCAAATGGCACGGGAACTTTTTTTAAACGAAAAGAAAGCGACCCGGGTTCAATTGTAGACAATTTCGTCGAAAACGTTGTGCCTCAATACACTTCCATCAATTCCAGTCAGAGAGTGGTCATGTACGGTGCTTAGTGTATGCAAGCGATTAAATAAATGTCGACAGTGTTTGTCCAGAAATAACCTATATACATTTCCCTCAAAATATACAAATGAACACTTGAACAGCAAAAACTTCCGTGTACGTACACTTTTCCATTCTCGGGCAGTGAGAAGCACATTACAGGCACTGCCGTCTATCAGCGGCAACTCAGTTGGCACGGTCTCCGCCATTTTGGTTTATCCTGGCCTCTGCAGCGAGGGCCTCCTTGTGAACGAGACGCCGTAGGCAACGCCTAGCCCTCGAGATTCTCTCGAGATTTCTTGCCTAAGAAATGTGCCTCTCGCACATTCGAGAGCAGTCACAACATTTGCAAAGACAATCAAACGGGCGTTTCCCATTCTTAAAAAGTGATCGATGTGATTCTACAGGAACCCGTATCAGAATCGGGACGACAAACAGGTAGTGTCTCGTTATGCGAACGGACTGAATGAGGAACTGACTGATTAACCGTTGCATATGATTGCAGCAATAACGTTTTTGAACACCGGATACGTCTCTCCACTTCCGTTTGGCTAGCATGTCGCATTCCTGATGGTGAACACGCCGAAGACTGAGTGAAAGAGACAACTTTGTAGAGCGCACGTGTTCGAGAGACGTTCATTGAAAAGGGGGAAATTCAGTATCAATTAACTCTAACTGTTCCGCCTTCATTCGTTTACACACACACAAACACTTACACACACACTTACACACACACACATACACTTACACACACACTTACACACACACACACGTACACACACACACCTAGACACGACACACACACACACACTCACACACACTTACACACACAGACACGACACACACACACGCACACACAGACACGACACACACACACGCACACGCACACACACACACATACACACACACACATACACACACACAGATCTGAAGTTTTTACTATTTGTCATATTTGATGTCTTTAATGTTAACATTTCACTCCATCGTTGACTGCAGTTCATTATGATCCAAGCCTTCCAAACGAAGATGCAGTGCAGAGTTCACCCTACACCGTGCCTCTTCCTTCACCTCCGCCTCCTCCTCCTCCTGCTGCTGCTGCTGCTGCTGGTAGTCTGTCAACTTCCCGTGGTGGAGGGAGGAGAGCTGGTGTGCACAAAAATTAGAGAAGAAGAAGATATGTGTGAGGAGATCGAAGAAGTCAACCTGACCCGAATAAACGGACGTCGCGTAAGGAACCTTTTTGTCTGATTAAGCTTCTTCTGAAGTGACAAGATCCCTCGTTTGTGTGATGGGCGCGTGTGCGTGTGCATGCTCGCGCGCGCGCGGGGGGACACACGTGTGTGTGTGTGTGTGTGTGACCTCTCTGTAAACTTTCTCAATGATATACATGTATATTGCTTGACTTCACTCATTTGTCGTTGTCTCTGGGTTAGCTTAACATACAGAGCAGAAGCTCTCTGAGGGACAGACATGGAAAAAAGAAGTGGGACATTTCGGTCAGCGTCCAAAATGCTCAACCAGCTGAGCTACCATGGTCCGTATTGTTTGCTCCTGTCTACACTGCCCTGGAAAAGTATCACAGGCAGTAAAACATGAAAGAGTGAGAGAGATACGAGCATAAGCATCAGATGTAATCTTTGGCTGTTTGTTTTTGGTGCCTGCTCCGGTAGCATTACCAGTGTCGGCCCTAAAAGCAGTTAAAGAATTAGTGGCCTTAAGAAGGTTAGGCTCGCACAAAGAATAGTCGTGGTCACCAATACCCAACCGACCTTTTTTTCTCTCTTTCGATTCTCAAATTTTTTTCGATAATGAAAAAAATGATAGTAAACAACAAACTGCATGCTATTTCAGATTTTAAAAAGTATTTTCACATATTCAATCTGACCTCTTCTAAAAAGAAGGGAAAAAAGAAAAAAGAAAGAAAAAAAAGAAAGAAAGAGAGATTGATTGATTGATTGATTAAACTTTATTTTTCAAGGGAAATACATGAATTAGGCATAACTGCCTATCTTACATCCAGCCCTTGTTCAAACAAGAAAACAAACAATCAAATCCAATGCCATCCCCCACTTCTACCCACCCGCCCTCTATCCCACACAAATTCACTCAATAACACAGGTTACAATCAATTTATGGTAACGAAATACCACGTTGAAAATAGCCACAAAGTGAATTTAGAATAAGAAGAAAGTATCTAAAATGATTGCATAAGAAAAGTATGTAGTTTCAATTTAAATTTCTCTAAAGATTTTGCAATTGTTAGAGAAATGGATAGTGTGTTCCACATAGTAGCCTCTGAATAGGATAGGCTATGTTTAAACAAAGCAATCCTAGGTTGTGGTATTATATTTGAAAGTTGGAATAAGTTTATCAAATAATCAGGCACATCATAATCATTAATTCTTTTCATTAAGACACATGTATTGAATTGTAAATGCTTATGAAAAAGCAATAGGTTAAGTTCTTTCATTTTGTCATTTGTAGATAGTGAGCTATATGTTATCATAAGCTTAGAGGCTCTTCGATACAATGACTTCAGCCTTTTCAAGTTAGCGTCACCACAGCCATCCCAAATTGTTGATGCATAATTAATGTGAGATAAAATATGAGTATGGAAGAAGATTTTGCAAGTTTAAACGTCAACAATATGTCTTAATGTGGAGAGAAGAAATAGATTAATTGATATTTCTTTACAAATATAATCAATGTGTGATTGCCATCCTAAATGATCATCAATTACTACACCAATAATTTTGTGCTCAACATTGTTTTCGATTCTCAAAGAATCAAGAACAAGAGAAAGAGATAGAGGATATATTTGTTGGTTTTGTCTCGTAGTTATCACCATATATTTTGTTTTGGAAGGATTAATGACCATATGATTCAAAGAGCACCAGGAACGTATTTCATCCAGGCTCCTTTGAAGTTTTACTGCCACACATTCAGTCCTGACACCTGAGGTTGAAAGTGTTACATCATCAGCAAACATATCACATCTAACCTCTTTATAAGATATATCTAATGGTAGGTCATTGATGAATAGGCAGAACAAAATAGGACCTAAGCCAGAACCTTGTGGCACACCCACTTGTAAATGGTCACAAAAAGAAGCATGTCCATTGAAATAGACATACTGCTGTCTGTCTTCCAAGAATGATTGAAAGAATTTAACCGTGTTGCAACCATTTGGATATTGTGATTAATTTTTCAATTAAAATGTCATGATGAACCATGAGAGAGAGAGAGAGAGAGAGAGAGAAGGAAGGAAATAAAGAAAAAATACAGGCAGACCTACGGATTAATTTTTTGTTGCCCTGTTACGTTAACCACAACACTTTCATTCTCCTTGCCTGTTTCCTGAAGATTTCCATCCATGAATTCATCCATCCATCCATCCATCCATCCCTCCGTCCGTCCGTCTATCCGTCCGTCCGTCCGTCCATCCGTCCGTCCGTCCATCCGTCCGTCCGTCCGTCCATCCATTCCTTAAACTCCATCCATCCATCCATCCATCCATCCATCCATCCATCATCTATCATCTATCCACCCAGTCATCCACCTATCCATCCAGTAATCTATCTAACATCTATTCATCCATCCATCGTTCCGCCCATCCATCCATTCCTCAATGTATCTCTGCATCCATCCTTCCATCCTTCCATTCCAGCATCAATCAACCTTTTCCCCAGAGATTTGCTCATGTGTTTACAAATTTGACTTTACAGATCAACTACAGCTGGACAGTGAAACTCAACTCAAAAAAGTCACTTCGACTGAAAACCATCAGCCTTCAACCACAAGTGATTGGTGAGATTGCTATCATGAGGATATTAACAACACACATACACACAGACCAACGGTACTGCTACCGTTACACACAACACCACACGCCATCACAACACAGCACAGCATAGCACAGTAGAGCATAGCGCAGCACAGCACAGCACAGTAGAGCATAGCACAGCACAGCACAGCATAGCACAGTAGAGCATAGCGCAGCACAGCACAGCACAGCACAGCACAGAACAGCACAGTAGAGCATAGCACAGCACAGAACAGCATAGCACAGTAGAGCATAGCACAGCACAGCGCAGCACAGCACAGAACAGCATAGCACAGTAGAGCATAGCACAGCACAGCACAGCATAGCACAGTAGAGCATAGCGCAGCAAACCAAACCAAATCACACCACATCACATCACATTACGTCATGCAATACTATATCACACCACACCATACGTCAGGCGACACTATACCGCACCACACTACACCACACTATACCGCACCACACTCTACCGCACCACACTACACCACACTATACCGCACTACACTATACAACACCACATTACACCACACTATTTCACACCACACTATACCGCACATCACTATACTGCATCACACTATACCAAACTACACTGTATCACATCGCACTATATCACACCACACTATACCACACAACACTATACCGCACAACACTACATCACACCACACTATACCGCACCACACTCTACCGCACCACACTACACCACCCTATACCGCACTACACTTTACAACACCACATTACACCACACTATTTCACACCACACTATACCGCACATCACTATACTGCATCACACTATACCAAACTACACTGTATCACATCGCACTATATCACACAACACTATACCGCACAACACTACATCACACCACACTATACCAAACCACACTATACCGCACCACACTATACCTCACCACATTATACCAAACCACACTATGCCGCACCACACTATACAACACCACACTATACCGCACCACACTATACCTCACCACATTATACCACACCACACAACACTATGCCACACCACACAATACTATATGAGACCCCATCATACTACATCGCACCACACCACGCTATACCACACCACATCACACCACACCACACTATACCACACCATTCCTCAGTAGGCAACAAAACACCACGCCACACTATTTCACACCACACAACACTATACCACACCACACCACACACTATTATATCAAACCACACCAATCTACACCACACAACACAAGACTATATCACACCACACAGCACTATACCACACCACACCACACGATATCACACTACTCTTCAGTAGACAACAAAACACCAAACAACAATAGACCACACAACACAACACAACACTACACCACACTACACCACACCACACCATACTACACCACAACACACTATATCACAAAACATCAAACTATACCACAAAACACCACGAACACTGTACCACACAACACCACACTATACCACACCACACCACACTATACCACACCACTTCTCAGTGGATAACACAACACCACACCACACAATATCACACCACACAACACCATACCACACCACTCTTCAGTAGACAACAAAACACCAAACAACACTGTACCACACCACACCACTCTATACCACACCACACCACACTGTACCACACCACTCCTTAGTGGACAATAAAATACCACACCACACTATATCACACCACACCACAATATATCACACCACTCCTCAGTAGACAACAAAACACCACACCACACTATACCACACCACACAATTCTATATCAGACAACACCACACTACATCACACAACACAACACTATATCACACCACACAACACTATATCACACCACACCACACTATACCACACCACACCACACTATACCACACCACACTACACCACACAACACAACACTATATCACACAAACCAAGACTATATCACATCACACAACACTATATCACACTACACCACACTATACCACACTACTCTTCAGTAGACAACAAAACACCAAACCACAATAGACCACACAACACAACACCATACCACACCACACTATACCACTTCACACCACACTATACTACACCACACCACACTATACCACAAAACATCTAACTATGCCACAAAACACCACACAACACTGTACCACACAACACCACACTATACCACACCACACCATACCACAGTGTCCTCTAAGAGGATGATTCCGTGGTTTGGTCTTCTTGGAGATGAACTGCTACAGGAAAGAGGGATCGGCGCCGTGCCGAGAGAGAGTGGAGGGAGTCTGCTTTGACTGTGTCCCATCAGTTGTACATAAAGGCCAAGAATTTTGTGACGTTCATTGTCCATAAAGCAAAATCAATATTCTACACATCTCAAATCGCTGAGGCAAAGTCCAGCAAGGAGTTGTATCATATTACCAATGATCTGTGTGCGAGAAAAAGCCCCACCCAGCTTCCCACGGTATATCCCTCATCCTCACTCCCCAGCGTGTTTTCTAACTATTTCGTGACCAAGGTAGATAAGCTGCGAGCGGACCTTGACTCTCAGCCTTCTATCCCACACCCCCTTGGTAAACCATTCAGTGGCAATTTCCTAGAATCTTTCGCCCCTGTCACTGAATCAGACGTCCTCAAGATCTTGTCTAACTCCGCCCTTAAAACATCTGAACATGACCCCTTCCCAACTCCCCTGCTCTTTGAGTGTTTAGACGTAGTGCTCCCCACCCTGACCAAGATTGTTAATGAGTCCCTCACTTCTGGAACCTTCCCGGATGTCCACAAAACTGCTCCTGTCACTGCACTGTTGAAGAAACCTAACCTGTACCATAATGAGTTTAAAAAAACTTCCGGCCTGTTAGTAACTTGTCATTTGTTTCAAAACTGATAGGAAAGGTAGTTCTGTCTCAGCTCTCTGCACACCTCACGTCCAACCAACTGTTCAACCCCCTACATTCTGCGTATCGGCCTGGACACAGTACAGAAACAGCTTTAGTGAAAATTGTAAATGACCTTCTACGTGCTCTGGACAGAGGAGAAGTCTCTATTCTGGCGCTGCTCGATTTATCGGCAGCATTTGACGCAATAGATCATGCTATTCTCATCAGCCGTCTTGAATTTGTGTTTGGCGTTAGTGACTCTGCCTTGAACTGGTTTTCGTCGTACTTGTTCAACCGTACTCAGACTGTATCCATCAACAATAACACTTCTGATCCTACTCTGCAGCGCTATGGCGTGCCACAAGGGTCGGTCTTAGGACCAATTTTATTTGTTCTGTACACCACTCCTCTCGCAGATATCATGACTGCCCATTCGGTTCTTCATCATTCTTATGCAGATGATACGCAGGCGCAAAAGTCGGGTCATCCCAAGAGTTTCGACACTCTAATGCACTCAATGCAAGCATGTGTCCTTGACGTCAAGTCACGGATGACATTCAATAAGCTGAAATTAAATTATGAGAAGACCGAGGTAATGGTTGCCTCCTCACCACGCATGTCTACCTCTGTCCATCTCCCAGAGTCCATCACCATCGGCAATGCTACTGTCCCCTTTTCTAACACAGTGAAAAATCTAGGCGTTACGTTAGATTCCCACCTCACTATGCATGCACAGGTTCAGACCATCATTCGTTCTGTGAACTTTGAGCTCCTTCGCATCGGTTCAATCCGTCACTATCTCTCTGAGAAAGCGGCCAAGACCCTTGTCTCAGCGTTCATTCTATCCAAGCTAGATTATTGTAATGCTCTGTTTTATGGCTGTCCCGAGTATCTCATTGACAGGTTACAAAAACTGCAGAACAACGCCGCTCGCCTGATCTGTAGAGTCCGCAAATTTGAGCGTATCACACCCCACCTTCAGAAACTACACTGGCTCCGTGTCGAGGAACGTATCATTTACAAAATTGCATGCTCATCTTTCAACGCATTCACACAGACAGGACCCGCATACCTCACAGCCCTCATAGACACTTATACGCCACGCAGAACACTTCGCTCTTCAGCAAACACCACCACCCTCGTCCCTCGTAAAATGAAATCATCTTTTGGTGACCGCTCTTTCTTTGCCTCCGCTCCTCTCGTCTGGAACTCTCTCCCTGTTAATCTTCGTCTGTATCCCTCTTCCGAGTCTGACTCTTTCCGCGCTGATCTAAAGACACACCTGTTCTTTCTTGCATACACATCTGCCAAATAGACCCCACCCGCTCAACTTCACAGCTCCCCGTACATATTCTCGTAATTGTATTTTGTAAATATTTTGTTATTGATTCACTTATCTCGGTTGTGTTTGCTTGCTTGTTTGTTCTCTTCATTTGCTTATTTCATTCTTGTTTTGATTGTCGAGTGGTTGTCTGCTTGCTTGTTTATTTACTGTGTTGGTATGCCTGCTTGATTGTGTTCGATTATTTAGCCTGCTTGTTTGTTTATTTTCTTTTGTTGTATGCTTGCTTCAACTGTGTTTGATTATTCTGCCTGCTTGATGGTTAATGTTATGTGTTTGTATACTTGCTCTGATTGTACGTGATTTTGCTGCTAGTGTTGATTGCCTACGTGATTTGCTTGCATCTGATTGTCTGCTTGTGATGTGTGAACGAGATTGTAAAGCGTTTAGAGCTCACCTGAGAATAAGCGCTATAGAAATATCCATTATTATTATTATTATTATTATTATTATTATTATTATTATTATTATTATTACTATATACCACACTACTTCTCAGTGGACAACAAAACACCACACCACACTATACCACACCACTCCTCAGTAGAAAACAAAACACCAAACAACACTGTACCACACAACACTATACCACACCACACAACACTATACCACACTACTCCTCAGTGGACAACAAAACACCACACCACACTATATCACACCACACTATACCACACCACTCCTCAGTAGAAAACAAAACACCATACAGCACTATTCCATACCACACTACACAATACCACACCACATTAAACTATACCACACCACTCCGCAGTAGGCAATAAAACACTACATCACACTATACCACACGACACCACACTATACCACACCATACTACACCACATCATACAACACCACCCCACCCCAGACCAAACTATACCACAAAACACCACACCACACTATACCACATCACACAACACTATACCACACAACACAAACGATACCGCAAAACACCACACCACACTATAACACACACACACACACACTACATGGCGCACACGCGTATGGCACTGATGTGAATGCACAGTTGCCTCTGAATGATCTGACCTCGTCTCAATGCTCCAAGTAGTCTCTTTGGCCGCTTGGGGCCGCCCCTGGCAGAGCTACTGGAGCAGGCCCCGAAAGCTATACTGGCTGCCTGTCCACCAACGTATTGTGTTCAAAACAATGTGTCATGTGTTCAAGTGCGTCAATGGTTTGGCCCCGCTGTATCTGGTTGAGCTCCTCAAGACTTATAAGCCTGTGAGGGATCTCAGATCTTCGGCGCAGTCATTACTCCATGTGCCACGCTACAACACCAAGAGATCTGGAGAAAGAGCATTCTCGTATGCTGGACCGAAACTCTGGAACGATATCCCAGACAGACTGAGGAAATCTCCTTCACTACAGACTTTCAAGTCACAGCTAAAAACTCTTTTATTCGAAGGGTGAACGTGTTGAGCGCCTTGAGCATGCCTTTGGGTGTGAGATTGGCGCTATATGATAGCCAAAATACATACATACATACATACATACATACATACATACATACATACATACATACATACATACATACATACATACATACATACATACATACATACATACATACATACATACATACATACATACATACATACATACATACATACATACATACATACATACATACAAACATACAAAGCCCAGCAGCCAGGGGTCCAGCCAGATGATGGGGGCATCAAGCGGTTCTGGCCATGTGTTACTTAATTACATTAGCGTATATTAAAAAAGTTCTGCTTCAAGAGTGTCTGTTCTTTACAATTGACATTGTCTCTACCTTTGACAAGTTATGTGAAAGATAATCAGTTTTTATTTATTCCGTGCAGAAATACCCAACTTCCTGAGTTCTGAGGAATGCAACCGCGCGATTTGGCAAGCGAAATCTAATGAGCTGCACAATGTCGTGTTTCTCAACAACTTTGTTCTGGATGACCGGTGGCGGGGCAAAGTTACCAAAGAGTGGATTCGCAACGTGAGTGCGTTGTTGTGTGCTCTTTGTGTGTGTTTTTTTCAATGCATGCACGCGCTTGCATGTATTAGTTTGTACATGCTTGAGTGTGTCTAATTAACCAAATGTGGGTGCATCTGCGTGCGCGCGCGCGCGCGAGTGTGTGTGTGTTTGGTTGTTTGTTTGTGTGTGTGTGTGTGTGTGTGTGTGAGAGAGAGAGAGAGAGAGAGAGAGAGAGAGAGAGAGAAAGAACGAACTTTATTTTACAAGGGTAGTGAATTAGGCAGTTGTGCCCATGTTACATTTAGCCCTTGAGACAAAATATTCAAGTGTTATAAGAGAGAGAGAGAGAGAGAGAGAGAGAGAGAGAGAGAGAGAGAGAGAGAGAGAGAGAGAGACAGACAGACAGACAGACAGACAGACTGACAGATAGACAGACAGACAGACAGACAGACAGACAGACAGACAGACAGACAGACAGACAGACAGACAGACAGACAGACAGACAGACTGACAGACAGACAGACAGACAGACAGACAGACAGACAGACAGACAGACAGACAGACAGACAGACAGACAGACAGACAGACAGACAGACAGACAGACAGACAGACAGACAGACAGACAGACAGACACACAGACAGACAGACAGACTGACAGA
>JAWQFJ010017415.1:32500-35000 GCA_034096865.1 Theodoxus fluviatilis
GAGTACATTCCTACTGTAGACCTTCTTCCGACATGAAAATGTGAGTACATTCCTACTGTAGACCTTCTTCCGTCATGGAAATGTGAGTACATTCCTACAGTAGACCTTCTCCCGTCATGAAAATGTGAGTGCATTCCTACTGTAGACCTTCTTCCGTCATGAAAATGTGAGTACATTCCTACTATAGACCTTCTTCCAACATGAACATGTGAGTGCATTCCTACAGAAGATCTTCCTCCGACATGAAAATGTGAGTGCATTCCTACTGTAGACCTTCTTCCGACATGAAAATGTGAGTACATTCCTACAGTAGACCTTCTTCCGTCATGAAAATGTGAGTACATTCCTACAGTAGACCTTCTTCCGACATGAAAATGTGAGTACATTCCTACTGTAAACCTTCTTCCAACATGAACATGTGAGTGCATTCCTACAGAAGATCTTCCTACGACATGAAAATGTGAGTACATTCCTACTGTAGACCTTCTTCCATCATGAAAATGTGAGTACATTCCTACTGTAGACCTTCTTCCGACATGAAAATGTGAGTACATTCCTACTGTAGACCTTCTTCCGTCATGGAAATGTGAGTACATTCCTACAGTAGACCTTTTCCCGTCATGAAAATGTGAGTGCATTCCTACTGGAGACCTTCTTCCGTCATGAAAATGTGAGTACATTCCTACTATAGACTTTCTTCCAACATGAACATGTGAGTGCATTCCTACAGAAGATCTTCCTCCGACATGAAAATGTGAGTGCATTCCTACTGTAGACCTTCTTCCGACATGAAAATGTGAGTACATTCCTACTGTAGACCTTCTTCCGTCATGAAAATGTGAGTACATTCCTACTGTAGACCTTCTTCCGACATGAAAATGTGAGTACATTCCTACAGAAGATCTTCTTTCGTCATGAAAATGTGAGTGCATTCCTACTGTAGACCTTCTTCAGACATGAAAATGTGAGTACATTCCTACAGAAGATCTTCTTCCGTCATGAAAATGTGAGTGCATTCCTACTGTAGACCTTCTTCCGACATGAAAATGTGAGTACATTCCTACAGTAGACCTTCTTCCGTCATGAAAATGTGAGTACATTCTTACTGTAGACCTTCTTCCGACATGAAAATGTGAGTACATTTCTACAGAAGATCTTCTTTCGTCATGAAAATGTGAGTGCATTTCTACAGTAGAACTTCTTTCGTCATGAAAATGTGAGTACATTCCTACAGAAGATCTTCCTCCGACATGAAAATGTGAGTGTATTCCTACTGTAGGCCTTCTTCTGACATGAAATGTGAGTACGTTCCTATAGTAGACCTTCTTCTGTCATGAAAATGTGAATACTTTCCTATAGTAGACCTTCTTCCGTACGCCGCAATTCTTCTACTTGCCTGTTGACAGAATCACATACATAGAGAGTGATAGACAGAGAACTAGGCCGAAACTGCTCCCAGATCGGTTAGATGCGATTGCTACTAAGGCCTTAAAGGTGGTTCTTACCGAGTGAACTCTCGGTCCGCCAAACCAGGTTCGGAGGGATCGGCGAACTAGGTTCGGAGGGATCGGCGAACTAGGTTCGGAGGGATCGGCGAACTAGGTTCGCGCGCCGTAGTAACTTATCTTGACGTACTCTTGGCTAGCAACAACTAGCTTCGTAAGGATCCAGGAACCGGGTTTAAGGTTGCCAGAGCATATTGTGTGAACCATCCCAAATCTCCGCTTTGATTGGCTGGTCACGGAGAGCTCTTTCTCGCCTGGAGGCTAGTTGTTTTTGAAACACAAGGAAACAAATTTTGTCCGCCATTTTTCCCCCTTCATGCAAGACGATTAAATATATATATATTTAGAATTGTGACACACATACGAAGAGGCCGTAAACAAAGAGCGGTTTTAGTTTTTCAAAGCTATGTGCAGGAGACATCGATAGTTCATTAAAAATGCTACAATATCTAAATCAAAATGAAGGTTCGGGAAGTGAGGAATACATACAGTGCACAGTCATGAAACAAAACCTGCGTTCGTCTGAACTACCGAACTTCGAACAAGTTCGCTGGCAATCCATTCGTATGTAATATATAGTTTGCCGAACAAGTGGTTCGTCCACTTAAGAACAGGCTTAATATATACTGAAGAACGAGTGAAGCAAGATTGATTAGAGTTACCTCCCTCTATGCAGTCCTACAAACCCGCTTGTTCTATGTGACAGTCATTCGAATTAATGAATGCAAATAGAAAACGACCATTGCTCTAACTGTGTTGCTTGACTTTCAGGTACAAAGAAATTGGTATTAAAATGGACAAGGATGGCAAGTATTAAGGCTTAACAGTTCAGTTTTTCTTTCTGTTTTTCTGTCCTTCTTCTGGATTTGTTGAATATTGACTGTTACTATCATTGTCGTCAACATCGTCGTCTGCAGCAGCATTACCACCACTACCACCGCCGTTGTCGTCTTTCTCTACCCCATCCCCTTCCTCATTTTCCTCCTGCTCCTCTT
>JAWQFJ010017415.1:37500-55000 GCA_034096865.1 Theodoxus fluviatilis
CTCGTCCGAGGAGAGTGTCGCTGCCTCTCTTCCGTATTTTGTTTTCAGACCAACGCTGAGACTGGTGTCATATACCATCCATCCGTCTTTATTTGGAATTACACCGTTAAAACTGAAAAATGAACAAAATGACCATAAGAAACTCGTGACGAATTCGAGTTCATAAGCAAAAAATGTTCGAGCAGTAACATCACAGGGAAAAACAAGGGCTAATTTGAACAAACATACCTCGTTGTCCATCTGAAACTTCTTAAAGAGGCAGGAAGCTTATCAATGTGTTCTTCTCTAAAATCTCTTGCTTCATAACTCCGTGACGTGATCTCATTAGTGACGCAGATCTATGCAACCCAAATATCCAGCACGTTAGACTGGTTCAATGCGTAAAAAGAAGAAAAATAATTCCCATCAAGGGGAGGGAATTCATTTGTATAAACAATTAACTGCCCTTGCGGCAGTTACAGAGAGGGGTGTGGGAAAGGCAGCTAAGCTGGTGGGGAACACAAGCTGGCATGCCAAATCATATCATTGGCTGCGTTCTCACTAATTATTTCCCGAATCTTCCTATTATTTTGTCAGTATGTGTGTAAATCACTGCGAATTCAGTGCGTTATAACCCTTGCCAGTCAGATGCTGTGGCCCGCTAGCTTGGCTGTCTTTCCCTCACCCCTCTCCTCAGACGAGTACACTTGTGTGGCTCGCTTCTGGAAGCTTTTCTCATGCACGTTGGACAGTAGTAGAAAGTCTCTCAGTGATTACAAATACTACATTGTACGAACGTAGACTCCGTGGTGATGAGACAGAGCTATTGTGACTGTCATCACCGTCATATGAAGGTACGGTGATAGTTGTACTAAGTCATTGTGTGACTCAAGGGAACAAATGCATTGTAGTCGTATGTAGGTAGTCTCCACAATGACATAAACATAGTCACTGTCATCACCGTCAAATGAAGGTATGGTGATAGTTGTACTAAGTCATTGTGTGACTCAAGGGAACAAATGCATTGTAATCGTATGTAGGTAGTCTCCACAATGATACAACAGACATAAACATAGCCATTGTAGTCACCGTCAAAGAAAGCTACGATGACAGTTGCCCTGTATGAATCGAAGGAACATATGGATTGTAGTCGTATGTAGGTAGTCTCCACAATGACACAACGACAAAGATATATGGACTGTCATCAACGTCATCAACGTCAAAGAAAGTTACGATGAGTATTGTACTGTCACTCTTTGCTGCAGAGGAGTACATGTATTGTACTCGTATGCATATAGGCTACACAATGATATAATAGCCACAGCCAAAGCCACTGACCCCACCATCACGGAAAGGTTCATTTACATAGAGAGTCCCACTGTCTGAATAATCAGTCAGTGAACAAACAGTACATATAAGTGGATTCCTTGATAATACAACCATAGCCAGCAACTATTTTAACTATCAAGAAAAGTACTAGGACAAAGTTGTATAAAGTCAATAAGTCTCTGACCAAAAAAACATGTGTGCGCGCGATCGTGTGTGTGTGTGTGTGTGTGTGTGTGTGTGTGTGTGTGTGTGTGTGTGTGTGTGTGTGTGTGCAGAGGCGGACGAGGGGGGGGGGGGTTTCCGGGGTTTCCGAAACACCCCCCTCCCCCCCCCCCCCCCCAACAGAAAAATAAAAAATAAAAACTAAAAGAACTTTTAAAAACTATTTGTATTAGTAACAAAATGTGCGCCTGAAAGTGGTAATGATCATCAGAATGCGCCAGATTGGAACATTTTGCAGTGAAAACACACAGCCACCCATCCCCGCTTTCACGTTTCGGCTGAGCTCGAAGCGCTCTCATAGGGTCGTTCCCTACCCACCCACCCACCCCCGCTCTCACGTCTCGGGTGAGCTCTAAGCGCTCTCATAGGGTCGTTCCCCCCCACCCCCCACCACCCCCACCCTCCCCCGCTTTCATGTTTCGGCTGAGAACCAAGCGCTCCAATAGGGTCGTGTGTGTGTGTGTGTGTGTGTGTGTGTGTGTGTGTGTGTGTGTGTGTGTGTGTGTGTGTGTTTGTGTGTGTGTGTGTGTGTGTGTGTGTGTGTGTTTGTTTGTGTGTGTGTGTGTGTGTGTGTGTTTGTTTGTGTGTGTGTGTTTGTTTGTGTGTGTGTGTGTGTGTTTGTTTGTGTGTGTGAGGCCCTGACTGCTGACCGCAGTGTTTGGCGACATGCAGCTAGTCTACGAAGCCACCAAGGCCTTCGAAGCAGAGCGCCTGGCCAGCCTCGACAGGAAACGCCAGGCCAGACAAGACAAAACAGAAGGGCCTGTAGCGGCCAAAATAGTTTCCCGGCCAAAACAGTTTCCGGAAGTCATCGCAGAGTTATATGCTCGGCTCTCTCTTTATGCGATTTACCGCTCCTGCACCTGTTCTTCGCATGGAATATATCCCGACAAACGACGCATTAGTTGCTTTACGAGTTTTTGTGTTTTTGGTGCATTTGTGTAGTTTAACACATAATGTAGCGTTCAAAAAAGTTTTTTCCCGTGCAAAGCCGTGTCCCCTTAGGGAAATACAATGGGAATCACCTCCCTGTAGTCTATTTTTAGCCTGGTTTTATAAAACGCGACCGTTGACTGACTTGGCACGCCCGGGGAGTTACGCTAAGATCCGTCCGCGTTAATATATGTATGTATGTATGTATTTTCATTTTTACTGCGCCATTATCACGATAAACATGCTCATGGCGCGACAAGACGAAATAAAAAAGTTTTGAGGCCAGTTTTAAATGCGGCCAAGGATGGACTAACCCTCAGACCCTCAGGAAGTTGGTTCCAGAGTCTCGGTCCAACAACGCTGAAGGAGCGGTCACCGAAGCTCCGTAACCTTGTTTGTGGGACAATCAATAGTCTTCTTTTTGAGGAACGGAGATTCCTTGTGGGGTTGTGAGGTCTAAGGAGTTCTCCGAGGTAGGTTGGGGCTTCACCAGTTTCACACTTAAACACGATGGAGAGGGTCTTAAATTCCACCCGTTGGCGAACTGGAAGCCAATGAAGGTCACTGAGAACAGGGGTTATGCGAGCCCACCTCGGCAGTCGCTTCACTACCCTAGCTGCAGAATTCTGAAGACGCTGAAGTTTCTGCAATTGACCGTTGGTTGCAGCAGTCAGCAGACTGTTGCAGTAATCAAGATGGGACAACACAAGAGTCACCACCAGGGCTGCTGCAGTCTTTTCAGTCAGACAATCCCTGATACTCCAAATGCGGTGTAGGTGCATGTAGCCTGAGGAGATGATTTTACGAATTTGGGGGTCTGGTGACAAGTTTTGATCTAACATGACCCCGAGATATTTCGCACTTGTGGCAAATGCTATGTTCGCCCCCGCTATGTTAATATGTGTTTCTCTGATCAATTGCCTGCTTTTTTCCCTACCAATGAGAATCACTTGCTCGGCGGTACTGTAGTCCATGCACCTTAACGGTCCGCGTGATTCGGGTGTAATCTTAAGCTAAACGACGTTCCGAACGTTTCCGACTTCGACCATTTCAGCAGCGCCAATAAACGTGTTTAGCTTAAGATTACACCCGAATCACGCGCACCGTTAAGGTGCATGGAGTACAGTACCGCCGAGCAAGACGTTTGTCACAAAACGCAGATATATTTACGCGGCCGGATCTTAGCATAACTCCCCGGGCGTGCGAAGTCAGTCAGGTAGAGTGGCGGGTGCCGTCTCTTTTTAGAGCGGAATTCTCAGCACGTCCCTCGCAGATAACTCTGCGATGACTTCCGGAAACTGTTTTGGCCGGGATACTATTTTGGCCGCTACAGGCCCTACTCCCGCTGCAGCAGCCTGCCCCGTGTGTGGACGTCCCTGCGCATCGGAGTTCGGCCTGAGGAAACACGTGAGACGCCACTGACATCATCTTCGCAGAGCGAAGGACCTTAATGAGTGTGTGTGTGTGTGTGTGTGTGTGTGTGTGTGTGTGTGTGTGTGTGTGTGTGTGTGTGTGTGTGTGTGTGTGTGTGTGTGCATAAGGTCCATGATGATAAGATAAAAAACCGCTGGGGCTGAACCTCCAGGTTTTGGCATATTTAAAAAAATTGAAAAAGATCGGGTTCGAACCCGCAACCTCTCGAGAAAAGATGGGGAAAAAACACACATGAACAAAAACACAATAAACCAGGTCGGGTTGGAACCCACAACCTCTCGAAAAAAGAGAAGAAAAAAGTTTCAGCGCAGAATCGAACCTGGTCATGCATGACCACGAGTCCAATGCTCTACCACACGAGCCATTAGACTTTAGACAAAAGTTCGCCACCCTAAAGTGGACAATGCTGGTGAAAAAAAAATCTATATTTTCATTTGTTTGTTTGTGTTTCATGAAAGTGTTGTGTATGAAGTATCTTTATTTATGGATAAAAAGATAATAGTTGTTGTGGGTTTTCTGTAATTCTTTGTTAATGCCGACGCTGGACATCTGATGGTGGTTACAGGAGGACAAAAATGTAAAGCTATTTCTGATTTGAAGAAAAAAATTGCGCGATCGCGTAATGCTGAAAACCAGCAAAATTGAAACGTTCTCCGCCAACTGTGGAACAGAACGAGTCAATCCTGTTAACACGTTGCATAACTGGTAGGTTTTTAGGCTAGATTCGCTTCGAAAAGTTGCAGATAATCTGATGGTGTTAGACTGCAAGTGTAACTTTTCTGACTTGCATTCCACTCAACACATTTTTGACTTGGTGGACATGTACTCGATTAATTGACTCGATTAAATTGAACTGATGTATTTGATATAAATTTGTATTAATCCTGAAAAATTATGAAATCATACTTCATTCATTCGCGCATTAGTCTTGGCAGCGTTCAGCGGACGAAGTAAACATCAAACTACTTGGACCATAACGTCAGAGCGAGTAGCAGACGAAACTATCACAGTCACGTGACACAAACCGGCCAATCAGAAGCGATGACGCCGGATGTGAAATTCCTGCTATCTTACCGTGGTAATAATCGGACAAAGTCTGAATAATTTGAGAAAGAAACTCGAATTGGTTCATTATTTGTATGAATGCGAGTTTTTTGGTCGACTTCGGTAAATTTCGCGCTGCCTCGCAGTGATGATTGTATACGAAGCTGTCGTCTGATAGGCGAAAGCGATCCGCGAAGCCAGCGAAGTTTCGACCATGATATGAAAGGACAAAATCGCGATAGGTCGTATCAGGGTCGATTAAAAACGCTAAAACGATTGTACTACACAATTGTAGGAAAATGGATGATAGTTCATGAAATTTGAGTGGTCTTGTACATTTTAGGATACTCAAGGTCTATTTCAGGTAAGTTTATTATCGATTCACTGCCACTAGGCCACACGAACAGAACTTCAACTTGGTAGTACATGTACTATTGAGTGAGGAGAAGAAGAATTCGTGGTGACCTAATATAGGCTTACAAATTGTACAATGATCTCGTAGACGTGGAGTGGAGCGACTTCTTTAAGTCACCAAGTTGTGCCAGTACGAGAAATGCAGACAAAAAGTATTTATTCAACGTAGACGTTCAACATACGAAGGACTCGATTTCGATCTAAAACTGTGTAAAAGGTTACCCATAATTTCTGCTGTTACGTCAATTGAAATGTAGAGACAGAGAGTCGACACACAGATATAATTCTTTCTCCTTTACCAGTGTTCTCAAATTCAGTGTTCATCATTAAACAGCTTCAAAAACAGATTGACACGATGTTCAAAGACTACATGTACTGTGAGAGAGAGAGAGAGAGAGAGACAGAGAGAGAGAGACAGAGAGAGAGAGAGACAGAGAGAGAGAGAGACAGAGAGAGAGACAGAGAGAGAGTGAGAGTAGCCATAAGTACTGATCAAAAGATCAGATAAAGGCCTCGCGGCCTAAGACATCTGAGGACATATCTATCTATCTAAATTAATTCTCCTATAAACTGTCCTCGCAAATGACGTCACGTTATTGATGACGTCGCACATGTTTGGAATGTCGCCATTGCATCAAATTGCCTACCTCCCCAGGTGTTTCGAAATTATTCTCCTGGCATAGGATCGAAATTGTACTTGCAAATGACGTAACGTTATTAATGACGTCAAATTTGGCTATTCCGTCAATTGTCATTTCAATCATTTTTCGACCGGTAATTTCGAGAATACGACCTTAAAAAACCACTTTCTCTTCAAGCCTCGATTCTGAAAATTTGATACATTCAATCGGACCTAACTTCCAGTTAGTGTGCAAAATCTCAAGGAAATCCGTCCAGTAGTTTTTGAGATATAAGCCGTGGAGACGGGACAGACAGACACACACACACACAGACAGATAAAGTCTGTAGGACCTCCAGTAAACCTGGAGGGATAAAAACCGCTGGCGCTGAACCTCCAGGTTTTGGCATATTAAAAAAAATGTAAAAAAAGATCGGGTTCGACCCCGCAATCTCTCGAGAAAAGAGGGGGAAAACACACACACACACACATAAAAACACAAAAACCCAGGTCGGGTTCGAACCCACAACCTCTCGAAAAAAGAGAAGAAAAAAAAGTTTCAGCGCAGAATCAAACCTGGTCATGCATGACCAAGAGACGAACGCTCTACCAGCTGAGCCATTAGAGAATTGCTATGATGGAGTGTTTGTAAAGCATGTAAATCCATTTCTAAGGTATTGGCCCAGGAACAATCGACCATATATTTAAAACATGATGGATAGGTTCAGGAAAGCTCCTATTATGACATGTTTTGTTTTCCTTTGGCATGTCATAGACGCTGAATTAACACTCACACAGTCACACAGAGGAGGAAGTGTATTATACTTTATAGATGTTCACACCAGACATGTGCATGTGTGGTACTGCTACCGAGTACCGTCGTTCTACAAGCAACGAGTCAATCCTGATAACACGATGCATAACTGGTAGGTTTTTAGGCTAGATTTGCTTTGAAAAGTTGCAGAAAATCTTATGGTGGTTACAATCTGAAGGTATAACAAGTTTTGACAAGGAAAAAATCAAGCAACTATAACCATTCTGACCGTTGTCAGCCATGTTTGCAGAAGCTCCTAATCTCGCTGGAAACAAGATTTCATACTCTTGTCGTGGAACCAAACGACGAAAAGATTGACCTGATTTTTCAATACAAACACTGCATTCATTTTGTTGTTTAGACTGCAAGTGTAACTTTTCTGACTTGCGTTCCACTCAACACATTTTTGACCTAGTGGACATGTACTCGATTAATTGACTCGATTAAATTGAACTGATGTATTTGATATACATTTGTATTAATCCTGAAAAATTAGGAAATCATACTTCATTCATTCGAGCATTAGTCTTGACAGCATTCAGCGGACGAAGTAAACATCAATCTACTTCAACCATAACGTAAGTGCGAGTTGCAGACGAAACTATCACCGTCACATGACACGGTGACGCCGAATGTCAAATCACTGCTATCTTACGGTCGAAATAATCGGAGAAAGTCTGAATAATCTGAGAAAGAAAATCGAATTGGTTTATTATGTGTATGAATACATTGCATTGCAAAATTGGAAATGCGGGTCAATGCACCTTCACGCTAAAGCACCTGTCAATGGATTTCGTTGCGATATAACAACAATGTATTCCGCGCGTCAGCTATAAATAGACGTGCGCGAACTTGGAAGATCGGCGTGTAGATGACCTGCATTTTCATTTGTAAAAGATAAGCGCTTTAACGACCTATTGATGCAATCAACATACAGATTTAATAAATTAATGCTGTTCATGGCTTACATTTTCTTTGGATGGGTTTCTAGTGTCCCAATATACAGCTTTTTCTGTTCGAACTGTAGACAGCGTGTGTGTGTTTAGCTATATACGTCTCCGTTTAGCGCGATGTGCATACCAAATCCAGTTAGGGCTTTATACGTGGTTAGGGCCCGTACAGCTAAACACACACACGCTGTCTACGGTTTGCACAGAAAAAGCTGTATAATTATTGGGACACTAGAAACCCCATCCAAAGAAAATGTAAGCCATGAACAGCATTAATTTATCAAAGCTGTATGTTGAATGCATCAGTAGGTCGAAAAAGCTGGTACATGTTACAATTCGCAATGCAGGTCGACACGGCGAAGAATCCGTGGCGACGGCTCCACTGCTTACATTGCGTGTTCGCACAGAAATCGCTGTATTTGGGGGATACTAAAACCCCATCCAAAGAAAATGTAAGCCATGAACAGCATTAATTTATCAAAGCTGTATGTTGAACGCATCAATAGCTCGTGAAAGCTCCCACGATTTAAAATTGCAAATGCAGGTCGACGCGATATAGATATCTTATCTACACAAGAAGCGTCTATTGCCATGGCTTGGCACGAGAACGAGGCGCGGAGCAAAGGGACGTAACTCTAAATTCTGACTCCGCTTCGCGTAATGAAAATCGATTGAGTTCGCGGTGTCAGCAAAGATTATAGGTACCTATAATCTTTGGTGTCAGTTCCAGAATGTCTGGCCGACGAAATCTGAACTTACGAAATACTTCTTGGTCATCGTAGGTGTCGAAGGGATTAGTTCGGTCCCGGAAAATCCTGTTTCTTCGTAGAAGACGCCGCTGCCGTGCTCGGAAAAACAAAACGGCCGCCATATATTTACACGCGTTTAGGCCCTCGGAGGTGCGATAACTTTATACGCGAAAATCCGCATAGGATAGGCTAACCAGATTGACGTGCATACCGATTGTTCCCGCCTATCCGCCCGTATAGGGGATAAACGCGACCGACGTGCATACGGGCCCTGGACGCCTAAGCAAGCCGAAGAATTCTATTCTATTCTATTCTATTCTATCCTTCAAAAATCTCCTCGCAAATGACGTCACGTTATACGACGTCAAATGATGACGTCACAGATTTTGCAAAATGGAGTCTGTTGAATCGTTTTCAATGAAACACCAAAATGTAAAAAAGTCACTTTCTTTTCAAACCTCGATTCTGAAAATTTGATAATATTGAATGGGACCTAACTTCCAGTCAGTGTGCAAAATCTCAAGGAAATCCGTCCAGTAGTTTTTGAGATATAGGCCGTGGAGACGGGACAGACAGACAGACACACACACACACAGACAGACTAATAAAGTCTGTAGGACCTCCAGTAAACCTGGAGGGATAAACATAAACATAACCACTGTCCTTCAGGAATGACAAGAGGATATTTTTATGAATCATCTCCGTATGTAACGGAAGATGTTATCGTTTAGGATAACAAGTTAACTCATGTGCACGTGCTTGTTTTTAATAAAAACCGCTGGCGCTGAACCTCCAGGTTTTCATATATTTATTTTAAAAAAGAGATAAAAGAACGGGTTCGAACCCGCAACCTCTCGAAAAAAAAAGGGGAGGAAAAAACACACACACACACAAACACAAAAAACCAGGTCGGGTTCGAACCCACAACCTCTCGAAAAAAGAGAGAAAAGAAAGTTTCAGTGCAGAATCGAACCTGGTCATGCATGACCAAGAGTGCAACGCTCTACCAGCTTAGCCATTTGAGAATTGATATGACGGAGTGTTTGTAAAGCATTTATAACGTTCTTTTCCCTAAACCCCCTTGCAAGCTATCGGCCCAGGAAACAATCGACCATATATTTTAAACATGATGGATAGGTTCAGGAAGCTCCTATTATGACATGTTTTGTTTTGCATTGGCTTGTCATAGACGCTGAATTAACACTCACACAGTCACACAGAGGAGGAGGTGTATTATATAGGTATGTGCGAGAAAAAACGAAAGGTAAATGACACGAATGAAATGTAGTTCATTGAAAAGAGCATAAAAAGATCATTCCAATGGTATAAGTATGAACACTGTGGGTCAATTTGTTTAAAAGTTATGAATTTTAATTGAATAAAATCCGGCTCTTTGTTTTACTATAAAGACAATAGAAAGCTGATTTTAGCGAGATTTCCGACAGAGTGACCTCCCAGTTTTCGCGTGTCTCTCCCGGAGCGCTTGTGCAAGATACACGTATGTATAGTGAGTGTTGTATCTATGCCACGTGCGTGAGGAATAAAGTTTAGTGTATGAATAGCAGAATGCAAGTGCGTGCAAGGGTTTTTATAGTATTTCTTGAAAGCGATATGTCTGTGAGAAACCGTTTGTTCCGTAGTTTGTAAACATGAACACTAATTAGCCGAGTGCGTGGAGAAGGGAGTGTAAACACTAAAAATATAACATGAAAATTCCCACACTTAAAGCTGGGAAAAGGTTCAAGGTGTCAGTAAACTATATCTCTCCTAAAAGATCTAAACACAATTTTCTCCATGGAAAAGCACGTCTCTAACAAGCTGGTCTTAATAAAGAAATAAACACCGGACGCATATTTATGATCTGCGCTCTGAGCAGCAGATGATCGAGCAGCTAGCATACAGGCCTATATTATAATTATAATAATGATAGCTGCGATGGCATTTTGGATCTCCCATTAGAAAAAGCGACTGGTGTCAATAGGTTAGAAAGCTTTTCCTCGCATAACTCTGAACACTGTGGTGTTTCTACCTGGAATTAGAATCGACGCTTTCATTCACTCATAGCTGAAAATGAAGCGACGACGGCACGGAGAAAACTGCGCTGCAATATCGTGTTCAAATGCCAGATACGGCTGTCGTGGAAAATCTTTTTTCCGCTTCCCCCGAGACGAGACAAGACCCAGCCTTGCACGAGCAATGAGGATAGTTGATCTTCTGCTTAACAGCGTCAAGATGGATATAAATTATCGATGTGGTGTTTCATTTTTTCGCACTGATCTGAAGCACCGAGCTGTCACCTCCACCGTGTAATCCTCTTGCCCATAGATCTTAATTTCGTCTAAATAACATGAGTAATATTTATTCATACCCCTGTCTATCACAGTCTGAGAAATCTTCTCACTGTCTGGCAAAAATGAGACACAAATGCTGTCCGGAATACAATGCAACGAGTTAAGTCTGCGTTCATTTGGAAGCCATTTTTGCGCCCGCATCTGTTACCACGAGAGATACAGCAAGAAAGTGACGTGGCTGTGGAGTGGGTCGCCATTCCATGAATTGACTACTTGCATCGTAAAAAATCATTCTTTCTCCTTCTCCAATGTTCTCGAAATTATTCCTCCTGGCATAGATTCTATATAGGATCCATCCTCCTAAAAAATCTACTCGCAAATGACGTCACGTTATACGACGTCAAATGATCACGTCACAAATTTTGCAAAATGGAGTCTGTTGAATCGTTTTCAATGAAACACCAAAATGTAAAAAAGTCACTTTCTTTTCAAACCTCGATTCTGAAAATTTGATAATATTGAATGGGACCTAACTTCCAGTCAGTGTGCAAAATCTCAAGGAAATCCGTCCAGTAGTTTTTGAGATATAGGCCGTGGAGACGGGACAGACAGACAGACACACACACACACAGACAGACTAATAAAAACCGCTGGCGCTGAACCTCCAGGTTTTGGCATTTAAAAAAAGATCGGGTTCGAACCCGCAACCTCTCGAGAAAAGAGGGGGAAAACACACACACACATAAAAACCCCCCAAAAACACAACCTCTCGAAAAAAGAGAAGAAAAAAAAAGTTTCAGCGCAGAATCAAACCTGGTCATGCATGACCAAGAGTCGAACGCTCTACCAGCTGAGCCATTAGAGAATTGCTATGACAGAGTGTTTGTAAAGCATGTAAATCCAATTCTAAGCTATCGGCCCAGGAACAATCAACCATATATTTTAAACATGATGGATAGGTTCAGGAAGCTCCTATTATGACATGTTTTGCTTTCCTTTGGCATGTCATAGACGCTGAATTAACACTCACACAGTCACACAGAGGAGGAAGTGTATTATAGATGTTCAACCCAGACATGTGCATTCGTACTCATTCAGTGATTCACGCACACACCGTGTGTGGTACTGCTACCGAGTACCGTCATTCTACAAGCAACGAGTCAATCCTGTTAACACGATTCATAACTGGTAGGTTTTTAGGCTAGATTCGCTTCGAAAAGTTGCAGAAAATCTGATGGTGGTAACAATCTGACGGTATAACAAGTTTTGACAAGGAAAAAACCAAGCAAGTAATCATTCTGACCGTTGTCAGCCATGTTCACCACGACAACGGCAGGATTCTAACGCATCATGAAGAAGGCTGAAATGGTCGGTGTCAGTGGTTGTTGTGACTCTTGACCAGTACTGTACTCCATGCACCTTAACGGTTCGTGTGATTCGGGTGTAATCTTAAGCTTAACGACGTTTATTGGCAGTATTACACCCGAATCACACATAGACCGGAGGGCGTGCCTTCGGATAACAACTCCTTCTACAGGTCCGCTCAGCCAAAATATGGACGATGTTCCCATATTATATTATGATAGTACATGGTATTGGGGATTGAAAACAACAAAGTTCCCTCTTCGATCGTATCTATTAAACAGTGAAAAATGACTTTTAAAAGTGCGAATTTGTATGATTCAAAACTATACAGGAGTTACTTCCCGTGACACATTTTCGTAGTTTTGGCCAATCAGAAATTAGGTCAGATTTACTGCGGAGATTTCACCATGGCAGCGTGTGCATGGGCCAATTGTAAACAGTGGCTACATCAAGCTTTTTAAACTTGAAAAATTCTATGAGGTAGGCTGTGTAGCATTTTAATAGTTCCTAGTGCTAGACTTGCATGCGTGGCGGCTATTATGCAGTCTAGGTGCAGCAGGTTGGGTTATACATAGTAGGGCTGTCTTTCCAGAAGTAGTCTAACGTACTAGCCTTGAAGTTGTCGACAGTGTTCGCAGATACGGCGTATTCACCCTTCTCAAAAAATCTCCTCGCAAATGACGTCACGTTATACGACGTCAAATGATGACGTCACAGATTTTGCAAAATGGAGTCTGTTGAATTGTTTTCATTGAAACACCAAAATGTAAAAAAGTCACTTTCTTTTCAAACCTCGATTCTGAAAGTTTGATAATATTGAATGGGACCTAACTTCCAGTCAGTGTGCAAAATCTCAAGAAAATCCGTCCAGTAGTTTTTGAGATATAGGCCGTGGAGACGGGACAGACAGACAGACACACACACAGACAGACTAATAAAGTCTGTAGGACCTCCAGTAAACCTGGAGGGATAAAGTCTGTAGGACCTCCAGTAAACCTGGAGGGATAAGCTTTCTCATGTTCAATGTCGAAACTATCTGTGAAATTCTCTTTTTCATTTCCCGTAGTTTTCCTAATGAAATTGCTAACTGACAACACAACATTATTCTTTTACAGACTGATTCCACTGACGGGGTTGTCTCCCCTTCTTTTCTACGCGCGTCGTTCCTCTCTTCAGGCAAGATGGCGCTTTCATATCAAAATGGCGGCGTTGTTTTTGTCCTCATGAACTCCCCCATCAAAACGGCGGCGTTGTTTTTGTCCTCATGAACTCCCCCATCAAAACGGCGGCGTTGTTTTTGTCCTCATGAACTCCCCCATCAAAACGGCAGCCTACTTTTGTCCTCCTGAACTCTTCCATGAAAACGGCAGCAGACGTTTGTTCATATGAACTTCCCCATCAAAATAGTTGAATACTTTTTTGACTCACATGCGAAGCAAAAGTGAGTCTATGTACTCACCCTTTTCGTCCGTCCGGGCGTCCGGGCGTCCGGGCGTCCGGGCGTCCGAAAACTTTAACGTTGGATTTTTCTCGGAGACTATTAAGTCTATCAATACCAAATGTGGCATGATGGTGTATGATGACAAGGCCTCAAAAAACATACATGGTGACTTGTCCTTGCTTCAAGGTCAAGGTCGCAGGAGCCATAAATGTTGTCTAAAAAACAGTCATTTTTCATATTTTCTCAATTTTCTCTGAAGTTTTTAAGATTGGATACCTGACCTTTATATGGTATATAGGGCAAAGTAATTCCTATCTTTTGATACCAGCTTGGTTGATCTTTCTTCAAGGTCAAGGTCACAGGAGCTCTTCAAAGTTGGATTGTATACATATTTTGAAGTGACCCTGACCCTGAACTATGAAAGATAACTGTGTCAAACTTAATAATTATGTGGGGCACATGTTATACTTTCATCATGAGACACATTTGGTCACATATCATCAAGGTCAAGGTCACTTTGACCCTTATGAAATGTGACCAAAATGGGGTAGTGAACCACCAAAAGTGACCATATCTCATGGTAGAAAGTGTCAATAAGCACCATTGTGCTTCCTGTTTCTTGAATTAGCAGCTTTGTGTTGCATGACCTTGGATGACCTTGACCTTGGGTCAAGGTCACATGTATTTTGGTAGGAAAATTTGTAAAGCATTTCTTAGTGTATGATGTCATTGGTATGTTTAGTTGTTTGACCTTGACCTTGAAGGTCACATGAAGGTCAATGTCATATAAAGGTCAAGGTCAAGCATGTGAGTCGTATGGGCTTTGCCCTTCTTGTGTTCATATGAACTTCCCCCCTTCAAAATGGCAGCATACTTTTGTTCATGTGAACTCCGCCATCAAAATGGCAGTCTGCTTTTTGTCCGTCTGAACACTCCCGTCAAAATGTTCTTGTTGTTGCTATTGTTGTTGTTGATAATGTTGTTGTTGGTGGTGATTTTGTTGAAGTTGTTGTTGATACTGTTGTTGCTAGTGGTGATACTGTTGTTACTGGTGGTGATACTGTTGTTACTGGTGGTGATTCTGTTGGTGCTGGTGGTGATGTTGTTGTTGATACTGTTGTTGCAAGTGGTGATACTGTGGTTGCTAGTGGTGATACTGTTGTTGCTGGTGCTGATTCTTTTGTTGCTGGTGGTGTTAATGTTGTTGCTGGTGGTGATACTGTTGTTGCTGGTGGTGATACTGTTGGTGCTGGTGGTGATACTGTTGGTGCTGGTGGTGATACTGTTGGTGCTGGTGGTGATACTGTTGTTGCTGGTGGTGATACTGTTGGTGCTGGTGGTGATACTGTTGGTGCTGGTGGTGATACTGTTGGTGCTGGTGGTGATACTGTTGGTGCTGGTGGTGATACTGTTGTTGCTGGTGGTGATACTGTTGTTGCTGGTGGTGATACTGTTGGTGCTGGTGGTGATATTGTTGTTAGTTGTTGTGACACTGTTGTTGCTGGTTGTGATACTGTTGTTGCTGGTGGTGATACTGTTGTTGCTGGTGGTGATACTGTTGGTGCTGGTGGTGATACTGTTGTTGCTGGTGGTGATACTGTTGGTGCTGGTGGTGATACTGTTGTTGCTGGTGGTGATATTGTTGTTAGTTGTTGTGACACTGTTGTTGCTGGTGGTGATACTGTTGTTGCTGGTGGTGATACTGTTGTTGCTGGTGCTGATACTGTTGTTAGTTGTTGTGACACTGTTGTTGCTGGTGGTGGTATTGTTGTTAGTTGTTGTGACGCTGTTGTTGCTGGTGCTGATATTGTTGTTAGTTGTTGTGACGCTGTTGTTGATGGTGGTGGTATTGTTGTTAGTTGTTGTGACACTGTTGTTGCTGGTGGTGGTATTGTTGTTAGTTGTTGTGACACTGTTGTTGCTGGTGCTGATATTGTTGTTAGTTGTTGTGACGCTGTTGTTGCTGGTGGTGGTATTGTTGTTAGTTGTTGTGACGCTGTTGTTGCTGGTGGTGGTATTGTTGTTAGTTGGTGTGACATTGTTGTTGCTGGTGGTGATACTGTTGTTGCTGGTGGTGATACTGTTGTTGCTGGTGGTGGTACTGTTGTTGCTGGTGGTGGTACTGTTGTTGCTGGTGGTGATACTGTTGTTGCTGGTGGTGGTACTGTTGTTGCTGGTGGTGATACTGTTGTTGCTGGTGGTGATACTGTTGTTGCTGGTGGTGGTACTGTTGTTGCTGGTGGTGATACTGTTGTTGCTGGTGGTGATACTGTTGTTGCTGGTGGTGATACTGTTGTTGCTGGTGGTGATACTGTTGTTGCTGGTGGTGGTACTGTTGCTGGACAACCCTCTGGAGTCTATGCTGCTACAGGTGGCCCACTACGACACTGGAGGCCACTACTTTGGTCATTACGACTCCCTCTCCCCGTGTGGACTCATCAGCAAAACAACGTGCAAGTAAGTGTCCTGCACTGACCAACACACACACCCTCTCTGGAACACAAATATAGTTATGCACACACACACACACACACACGCACTTACACACTCACACACTCGCACACTTCACACACACACACACACACACTTACACACACTCACGCAAACACACACACACACACACACCACACACACACACACACACACACACACACACACACACACACACGTGCGCGCGCGCGCACAAACACATACACACACACACACACACACACACACACAAACACACACGCACACGCACACGCCCGCACACGCACGCACACGCACACACACGCACACTCGCGCACTCCCTCATTCACTCACTCATACACTCACTCACTCACTCACTCACTCACTCACTCACTCTCTCTCTCTCTCTCTCTCTCTCTCTCTCATACTCATCATATCTCTCTCTCTCACTCTCACTCTTACTCGTTTACTATCTCACTCACTCATTCACTCACATGAATGTAGCAGCCACTTTTAATCCAAGCACAGACTTCGACTCAAATGGGCATTTGTACACAATCACAGCAACATACTTAGACGCAATGTATACATGTAACATTGATCCATATGCAAACCAAACACTGTGCGGGTATGCACGGATACGTTTTCGCACGCATGAGCAAATAGATACGCTGCGCGCATATTCAAATACACATACGCACAAGTACGCACTCATCCAGTCGTTTACCGCACACGTGGACATATTTCTGGCAACTATGCTGTTCCTATTGGAAATATTGCGCCTGTATGTCGCAAAAAATGTTTAGGACGTGCTCAAACGTGGCCATTTTCTGACAACCATGCTGCACTCATTGGAAATATTGTGCTTGTAAGTCGCAAAAAATGTTTAGGACGTGCTCAAACGTGGCCATTTTCTGACAACCATGCTGCACTCATTGGAAATATTGCGCCTGTATGTCGCAAAAAATGTTTAGGACGTGCTCAAACGTGGCCATTTTCTGACAACCATGCTGCACTCATTGGAAATATTGTGCTTGTAAGTCGCAAAAAATGTTTAGGACGTGCTCAAACGTGGCCATTTTCTGACAACCATGCTGCACTCATTGGAAATATTGTGCTTGTAAGTCGCAAAAAATGTTTAGGACGTGCTCAAACGTGGCCATTTTCTGACAACCATGCTGCACTCATTGGAAATATTGTGCTTGTAAGTCGCAAAAAATGTTTAGGACGTGCTCAAACGTGGCCATTTTCTGACAACCATGCTGCACTCATTGGAAATATTGTGCTTGTAAGTCGCAAAAAATGTTTAGGACGTGCTCAAACGTGGCCATTTTCTGACAACCATGCTGCACTCATTAGAAATATTGTGCTTGTAAGTCGTAAGAGCAATGTTTCGTCCAATGTCTGCCCAATAGCTATTGGGCAGACATATTTTTTCATGATCGTGGGACATTTCCTCGAACAGCCG
>JAWQFJ010017415.1:60000-78350 GCA_034096865.1 Theodoxus fluviatilis
CAACGCCAGCCTGACGGTCAGGCCTCAGAAAGGAACAGCCTTGCTCTGGTACAACCACCTCCTGGATCCCGCCACAGGAGGTCTGGGTCAGCGTGACCCAGAGACCCTCCACGCTGACTGTCCAGTTCTGAAGGGAGACAAATGGGTGGCCATCTTTTGGCTGGAAGTGGACGACTACACGACAGCTGTCGGTCAACTGGGAATGACAGTTGGTCAGTTGGTGGCCATGAACAGGGAGGTCCTTCAGCAGGAGATAGAGATAGAGTTCGGCAGACCCCTGGACGCAGAGCTCATGGCCAAGGCCGCCATGTTTGATGACGTCATGAATCGTTTGCACGGGAGAGCCCAGCAGAATATGGGCCAGGATGACGTCACCGACGAGAGTGGATCGATGAAGAAAGCCCAGAAGAATTATGGAGTTAAACACGAGCTGTAGACGTGCCTTCGTAAAACCCCCTTGTTTGGGGAGATAGGGTAAGAAAACCCCCTTGTTTTGGGAGATAGGGTAAGAAAACCCTCTTGTTTGGGGAGATAGGGTAAGAAAACCCCTATGTTTGGGGAGATAGGGTAAGAAAACCACCTTGTTTGGGGAGATAGGGTAAGAAACCCCCTTGTTTGGGAGATAGGTAAGAAACCCCTTGTTTTGGGAGATAGGGTAAGAAAACCCCCTTGTTTGGGGAGATAGGGTAAGAAAACCCCCTTGTTTGGGGAGATAGGGTAAGAAAACCCCCTTGTTTGGGGAGATAGGGTAAGAAAACCCCCTTGTTTGGGGAGATAGGGTAAGAAAACCACCTTGTTTGGGGAGATAGGGTAAGAAAACCACCTTGTTTGGGGAGATAGGGTAAGAAAACCACCTTGTTTGGGGAGATAGGATAAGAAAACCACCTTGTTTGGGGAGATAGGATAAGAAAACCACCTTGTTTGGGGAGATAGGATAAGAAAACCACCTTGTTTGGGGAGATAGGATAAGAAAACCACCTTGTTTGGGGAGATAGGATAAGAAAACCATCTTGTTTGGGGAGATAGGATAAGAAAACCACCTTGTTTGGGGAGATAGGATAAGAAAACCACCTTGTTTGGGGAGATAGGGTAAGAAAACCACCTTGTTTGGGGAGATAGGATAAGAAAACCATCTTGTTTGGGGAGATAGGATAAGAAAACCATCTTGTTTGGGGAGATAGGATAAGAAAACCACCTTGTTTGGGGAGATAGGATAAGAAAACCACCTTGTTTGGGGAGATAGGGTAAGAAAACCACCTTGTTTGGGGAGATAGGATAAGAAAACCATCTTGTTTGGGGAGATAGGATAAGAAAACCACCTTGTTTGGGGAGATAGGATAAGAAAACCACCTTGTTTGGGGAGATAGGGTAAGAAAACCCCTTGTTTGGGGAGATAGGATAAGGGTAGGTCGACTGCTCCACGGGTAACTTTCTCTAACGAGCCAGCATGACGTAATCCACGGAACGTTTGTGGAAAACCGTTCGAAAATTACTAGCCGAAGAAAAGTTTTAAATCCGTAAAGTATGAGAAAAAAAAAAGATCAAGTGACATACATTAGGGTAAACTGCCATCAGATGAAAATGTCGCTGAGATAATCATAAGTAATAGAGAATATAAAAGACAACTATGAAGAATATGTGAGGGGAAGATGTCTCGAACTTTCGGCAACGACGGTTGGAATTCGAAGCATGAAAAATTTTGAATTAAAAAAAATGGGTGAGAGGTGGTGATGGATGGGAAGAGGATGGGGGTGGAGGGGTAGGGGGTGGGGGTGGGGGTGAGAGAGGGAGAGAGAGAGAGAGAGAGAGAGAGAGAGAGAGAGAGAGAGAGAGAGAGAGAGAGAGAGAGAGAGAGAGAGAGAGAGAAAGAACGAACGAACCAGTTTATTTAATGGGCACCCGGCCCGTCACAATTAGTTCAAACATAGTATAGGTCATCGGCCCTAGCAATGCCGACTGCTTCCTTACTCCTTTTAAAGGCATAGTACAAGAACATGGACACTTGGCGAACATGCGCAGTTTCACTTGTGGGCATAATGGAATGGACATCATCTTCATCAGCTGTAACAGTCAGCATTCTTATGAACTTTTGTCGCAAGTCTTTGTATATTGGACATTCGAGCAAGAAATGTTTTTCGCTCTCATCAGTCTCGTAACATGCAGGACATAGAAGTGAATTACAATGGAAATCCTTAATATATCCAAATCTGTGTGTAAAAGCGTCACTAAAACCAACACGAAATTTGATATATACATCACGAACTATTTTCTTATCAAGTACTAGGAGGTACTTCTCCCTGCCCCAAACAGATTTAAACAGTCTGTAGAAATGGAATCTTCTGCTCCCCGCTAAAGATTTAAACCACATGCATCTGTATTCACACAACATGCGTTTTTTCAGTCCACGAAAAAACTCTGCTTCACTTTGTACACACACACACACACACACACACACACACACACACACACACACACACACACAGAGAGAGAGAGAGAGAGAGAGAGAGAGAGAGAGAGAGAGAGAGAGAGATAGATAGATAGAGAGAGAGAGAGACAGAGAGAGAGAGAGAGAGAGAGAGAGAGTGATAGAGAGAGAGAGAGAGAGAGAGAGAGAGAGAGAGAGAGAGAGAAAGGAGACAAGATGAGACGACAGCAGACCAGACCAGACCAGATCAGACCAGACCAGACCAGACCAGACAGATTTGAAGAAGGGTCACTGGAAGATAACAACATGTGTTTGCTTGATGTGTAACTCTCGTGAAATAGAGTAACCAAAAAATACGTTCAGAAGATGCTCAGGGGAGGGTGATTATATGCATGAAGAAGGACTCAAATAAAGACTTAACTCTTCGGGGGGAAAGGTCAAACTGCAATGCCGTGTTTGAGTCGGTAATAATAAATCAGTACCGAATGCTGATTCCACAAGTCAGGAAGGCAGCCTACATACATGCAGAATGCTGAAAGGGATGAACAAAATAACTGAAACATGAAAAGCTCAAACAGGTTTGTTAATACTCCGTGTTTGCTCATTGCAATTTGTTCTACATAATTTCGTCTGTTACTGTTTTCTTGATTTCACTGAACCTTGTCATGTGTTTAGGATGTTAAGGACGTTGTTTCCACGCACTTTGTCGTTTGTTCATGGGAGTTTTTTTCCCTAATGTAAGTGGTAACACTGTATTTCCTGCCTTGTTATTGGGTAAAGTGTAAAGCGGATTGAGCACCGATCAATGGTGGAAAGTCGCTATAGAAAATCACACCTTTACCTTTTACCTTTATTGGTGCGCTGTTGTATGTGTTCATAATTTGAAATAAATACTGTTCTCACACACTAAAGTAATATAATTTTTTTCTCCTTTTCGTTTTTCCCCCCTGAAGTTGTGTGAGTGTGGGAGTGTTATTCCCACATGTGGTGAAAATAATTTTTCCGCAAGACTATCTAAAGGTTAAAATAAGAATTAAACATTGCTGCAATCATTCAAAGGCGCTGGAGATGGTTAGGGCACACATTACGCAAACCAGTCTCAAACACCACCAGACAGTCCCTTTCATGGAAC
Source organism: Theodoxus fluviatilis (assembly GCA_034096865.1). Lineage (NCBI taxonomy): Eukaryota > Metazoa > Mollusca > Gastropoda > Cycloneritida > Neritidae > Theodoxus > Theodoxus fluviatilis. Next base: position 63,558 of record JAWQFJ010017415.1, read on the forward strand.
CCACAAGGGAAGAGAAAGAGAGGTAGACCTCGCAACAGTTGGCGCCGAGACCTGGACGCCGATGTCAAGAGAACAGGCCACTCCTGGGGACAGTTGGAGAAGATTGCTCAGGACCGGGATGGCTGGAGAACCCTTGTTTGCGGCCTATGCCCCAGGAGGGGTCAAAGGCGTAAGTAAGTAAGAGAGTAAGTAAAAAGACAACAGTAACTCACACCGATTGCTGCGTTGACAACATTCAAAAACTGCTTTTTTAATAAAAACCGAGTTTGTGATATTCCACAATGTATCTTGATTATTTTTTTAAAAACTGTTGCTTCGCAGAACTCATCATTCTATTGTTTTGAATAAAGTCGACGATCGGTTCACCTCAAAGAGTAAAGAATTTGTTAGAACTCCGGAATTCGAAATGTTGTACATCTTTGCGGCTTGTGAGGACATTCCTTCCCTTCCGTCTTCGTTCGCGTTTGAGTTCTCTTCGTCTGGGGACAGCCTCAGTGGGCGCTTGTTGGGAAAATGTGTCATCGTTCTAAATTTCCTTGAAAAATAACATTGCAAACACAGTAAAAACGATGAGATAGTGATGATGACGACGATGGTGATGATGATGGTGATGATGATGATGATGATGATGATGATAACGACGATGGTGATGATGATGGTGATGATGATGATGATGATGACGACGATGGTGATGGTGATGATATGATGATGGTGATGATGATGATGACGACGATGGTGGTGGTGCACCCATTGCACAAAGCTACTACCGTACCCAATTGATGATCCGTTCGTTCCGCTGCGCGTGGAACGAAAGGATGCATAAAATCCGTCGAAAGCATACTCCTTGCTCGGTAGCAGCGGATGCCTGTCATGACGCCTAGAATGAATGAACAGTAGGCCTACAGCTGTGAAGTCAACAAAAGGCTAAAACGGCTCAACCCCGAAATTTATTTTCTTTCATTTTTGATTAGTAAGTATAAAATCCTATCATAAATGTTTCCAAAATTAAAAATAAAAATATTTCCTTCTCTTCTTTTTTTTCCTTATCTCACGTTTATATATTATCGGTGGGCGGCTTAACCCCGACATTTAGATTATTTTCATTTTTGATTAGTAAATATAAAATCCTATCATATATTTTTCCAAAATTAAAATTAAAAATCTTTCATTCTCTTCTTTTTTCCCTTGTCTCACGTTTATATATTATCGGTGGGCGGTGCGTAATTTTAACTCAACCCCGAAAAAATGGCGGCTTTCGGAACGAAGAAAGTGCGGCGGGGCAGAGGTGTGGAAATAAAGGTTGATGATTTGCCAGATTGGTATGAGATGGAGGTTTTTGACTCTCTCGGACGAAGGCGAAAGAAATGGGTAGACCTGAATGCCACAAGCTCTTCTACAACAACTTCGAAGGCCATGGACAAAGCTCAACACTCGACAAGAAGAAGAAGGCCTACTACTACTAGTACTACTACTAGTACTAGTACTACTACTAGTACTATTTCGCTTGGTAGTACTACTAGGAATGTGGTGCCTGATGTGAACGAAGAAGCTGATAACACGGACACACCTCAAGGACCAGCTGCAGAAGCAGGTAAACAGAGCTATAAAAATAGCCCCCCCCCAAAAAAAAAAATTTAGTCAAAAAATGTCCCCAAGAAAATTTACTTTTAACTTTCGTTACTTTGTGCTTGGATTTTTGTAGATCTATCTAATCTATTCATCTTCACTATCGCTGCTCTCTTGCATGAATCAATAACCAAGCGGGCTATTTCGGCCTTTTAACGACTAGGCCGCTGCGACGCAGAATTTATCGATGAAAACAATAACAATCAGTCCGCAAAAGTCGCATTAAACCTCACGCTTCGCATCTTACCCAATGTGGTTTTACAGCAGTAGAGAGCTCTCCCACAACATTAGATGAACGTCTAACGCGGAGCGTGAGGTTTAATGCGACTTTTGTGGACTGATTGTGATTGTGATTGAGGACAGCGATAGTGGAGATGAATAGATCTACAATCGATGCTGGTGAAGAATTCATAAACCCCTCAGTTAGTCAGTACGTGTATTTGTGCAGCGAGATTCCAGTTCAGCGTCTGATGTGGAAGTGACTGTCATTCTGATGGACGGTTCGTCTCTTCTTTATGTCAGTGCTAGAAAACTGTTAAAGAGATTTATTTTAAATTTTGACTGGACATTTTCCAATGGATGATTATTGTGTGGTGAAATTCTGGAAAGGATCAGCCAGATCATTACCAAGATATTGCTTGGTAAGCTCAAATTCAGCATGCTCCTATTTCTTGGTTTTTGAAACAAGTGTGTAATTTCAAACATGCTTTCTCAGTCTTGCTAAAGACAAGTAATTTTTTTTTTGTTTTAGTCTTCTAGGGTCTTCCTTCAAAATGATATGCCTCATAATGCATGTAGTATCTTCTTCTAGAGGCACAGCACACTCTCAAAAGAGCACTACCGGGTGTGTTTTTCTGTGTAGAAAATAATTGTGTTGTGTTCTGTAAAAACTTGGTACGGAAAGAGTTAAAGTGGTGCCCTTTTTATCCTTTCAATGTCAAGAGTAAGGCTTCTAGTATCCTTAAAAAATCATTTCATTAAAATCTTGATACAGGATACAATGGCAGGGTAGCCAGTCCCCTTAAAAAGTGTAGTATAAATAGACTAAAATCTTGCTCTAACCCTCGTTATATTTTTTTGGCCGTACATTGGGTGAAGCAGCAACAAATACATGCATAGGTTCCAAGGACTTTTGTCATTAATTTTGTGATTGGCGTCATCTACGCTTCACCTTTTACCACCTGAGTTCACTTCGTAAACAGAATCTTGTACCTTCTGGGTGCCCAAGGGTGGTTGGAAGTGCCTGCTGTGTCCACTGGATTCATTGAAATTGTCCACTAAACAGTTTTGTAACTATAAAAAGTAACATATGAACAAGGTATGTACACTGTTATAGTGTTAAGCAGTTAAGTTATAAAACACACAGGGCACCTGCCGGGCTCTTTTGGGTGATTCAGGTGGTAAAGATAGAATGTCACTGTCTGGGTGCAGGTCTCGTGTCAAATAATGCAATCAACAAACTGGGCCAAATGAGTTGTTGTGGTATACGACCAACAGACAAAGGGTTAACCCTTGGACTCCCGTTGCGTCCTATTCCAACCATAATGTCATTAAAATTGACCTAATTTCTACCACGTCTGTTCCGGGAAGTTATATTGCCACCAAACTAGCACTGGATAGATGCACTTCTAGTTTTACAAGTTGGTGTTTACACAATTTGTGTCTGAGAACGTTACTAACTTTGGTGGTTTTTTTGGTAAAATTAGTTGGGAGTCAAAACGTTAATATCCCTCCTTCAAACTGGATCTGGAAGCACTGATCCCTTTCACCCCCTGCCTCCACTCCCCTCTTCAGCAAGCTTCACTCATCATTGTAACAGATATGATTGAGTAGTAACAATTATGAATTGATGTTGCCACTCAGATCTTTCGATTCACATTATTTAATTTTCTTCAATGATACACTTTTGTATGCTTGTACATGATATTATATGCACGGTTTATACGTTGGTTTTTTGTTGTTTCTTTCAGGACAAAGTGCTCATGCCCAGAGACAACGTTCAGAGCAGAACAGATGGGCAGATCTTCGCCAGACTTTGCTGGACACCCGTCTTAAAAGCCTGGAACCTGCAACAAATTGTGTCCGATGTGGAAAAGAGGAAAACAGCATCATCCTTTGTCCTGACTGTGGTCCTAATGCCTTCTTTTGCCACCAGTGTTCCAATGAGTTTCACAGCATTCTGCACTTTCACAAGCCTTATATTTGGAAGGTAACAGTAACACGACTTGCTTGTTATGTTTCTTTTTTCCCCGCAAATTTCTGTTATGGCATCCGACTCAGAATATTCAAGTGATCCTTTACCCTTCCATATATATATACACTGGCAGGGACTCTATGGGGCCTGGTGGACCGTACGTTATTGGTTGACCTTATGTAACTGTTTGGACCAGTGTTCTGGTTTAAAAGAATCTGCAGTTGCCCTCGACCTCCAGTTGACACTTTCCCTCTCACTCCCACCCCATATATTCACCGGAAAAATCAGGGGGGTCCAACACACCAAACTTTGCGTGTGTTCGTGCTCGCACGGAGGCGTATATACAGGACAAACGGTTGCGAAAGTTCAGCTTTATGTATATAGATATATATACATAAAATATATATCCATGTATCAAACACACCTGTTGATCATAATACCCTCCCTTATCCACTAGATTTTTAGCCAGCACACTTGTTAAACCTATTTATAGACACCGCTTTAACACAGGCTGTAGAGCTAGAGGAAATTAACCTCTTTTTTTCAGAAAGAGTGAAAAGCCGCCTGTTTATCTTATATTATAGCCACACAAAATTTCTATCCACTGCAAGGGTTCCCACAGGCCATGGAAAACCTGATAAGTCTAATTGGGATGGGCACAAATCATTATTTCTTTAGCTTAGGGAATTTTTTGCTTCACTGGCACATGGATGTAAACAAATGTTTAACAATACAAATTAATTAACATGAAGTTGAGTTGAATAGTGTGCCGGTGTTTGCTTTAATTAGTTTTAAATGTTTCTTTTTTCTGTGATTGCAGGAGGACATGTTGTATATGCTAGTGAATGCAACCACATTGCTGACACAGTTGCCTGGGCACAGATGTGATGAGACAAAAGTTGTGGACCTGGTTGTTTTCGATCGTCAAGGTGAATTATTTTAGATGTTTGACAGAATGTTGATCTGGTGACTGCGTGCAAGTGCACCAAGTGCAACAGAGACTGCCATAGCAGACAGTGATTCAAATCACAACCTTCAGGTTGCTAGCTTAGCGCACTAACCAACTGTGCTGCCTGACTCCACATATACATGCTGTGCACTTAATTATTGTGCTACAAAAGTTAGTAAAAACCTAGCAGTCTTGAAAAGTTTTGGACTGAGGTGTTTTTTTCTTTTCAGGTTTCTCCTTGGATGTCAAAGTCTGGTCATGTGGCCATGAGGAACTTGCAGTGACCCTGCTGCGACATGGACTATGGCCAGCCACTCCTTCCAACCCCCAATTTGCATTCACCATGCAGTTGATGGAGTTGTGTGCATGCATGCAGCTTTATGGCAGCATGACAGTGCAGGCCTTTGCATCATCCCTGAAAGAGTTGAACTTTCTGATGGGATTGAAGGCATGTGCCAACAAGAATCTCTACAGAAATCTCCTAGGGGCCATCAACGAATATCGTCACCACCGGAGTGAGATGATGCGCAAAGGGAGTCCTGAGCTGGTGGACCTGCATTCATGTGCCATCTGTAAAATGGTAATTTAAATTAACATGTTCTGCCTTCTTTTTTCTTTGTTTCTTTTCATAATTTTTGGGGTCACTTTTATGATAAATGGATTACTCTCGTCAATAGAGAGCGCGGACCCATATTGTCGCGCCTACTTTAAGTCCTATACTATTACACATTTTTCTGTGGGAGGACCTGGACTGGAGGAGAAGCGACAATACTTGTCCGAGCCTAAAATTCTTTATTCAGTGTGAGATATCATCTGCTGCCAGCAGGATCTGACCCCATGATAGAATGACCACCAGTTAGTGGCATTACTCACAGGCTGGCATAGGTAACAGGCTGCCATTGCTCTGCCCATTCAGCCAACACGCACCCCTAATTATTCTTTATTCTTTCATTGTTTAAGGTTATGACCATAGTTATTTCTTTGACGGTCATGACATAAGATGCATGATTCTTGTCCTTGTATAAAATGTTCATGTCGCAAACAACAGGCAAGGGTTCAATATTAATATTAATTGTTGTCAGTCTGTGTGTCAGGTGTCATATCTAAGAAACTAATTAATGGACGGATTTTCTTGAAATTTAGAACACTAACTGAAGTTAGGTCCGATTGAATCAGATTGTATTAAATTTCCAGAATCTAGTTTTGAACAGAAGCCGTTAAAATCCGTTTTTAAAACATGATATTGACCCACGCATCCAAGTCTTGTGAAATCATGTCCCGAAATAAAAACCACTCACCCTAAACCTCTTTTTCTGGAATTTTGACTTGTAAGTTATAAATGTTTTTAATCAGCATGTCAAGGTGCATTGTATCCATAACTTATAATAATATGCTCAACTCATAACGTCAATTGATTACATTGGGACCTGATTTCACAAAGCTTCAAGGTTTGGCTTGCTTGGGAATTAGGTCAACCATAGGCACCTGAAAAAGAAATTCTATGACAAGAGCACTTGTGCTTCTAAAAAGCATGGCAAAATAAAGTCTTTGGTTAATGGAACATGATGATGATGATGATGATGTGATGTCCACTTGTATGGCGCACATATCCATGCTGGCAGCATGCTCAAGGCGCAGGAGATTGGGGGGAAGGGAGAATTTTTTTAAACAAAAACAGAGACTAGTGCACAGTCTTTCAGTCAGGTATGTCCTTTCATTTAAGACTTTACACAGATCCCAAGTCAGAAAAGGTTAGTCTTCAGAGTGCTCTTGAAGTGCTCTAGTGACTTCGCTTCTCGCATGTTCTGGGGGAGCGCATTCCACAGGGTTGGACCACAGTAGGAGAACGAGCGGTGACCCAAGCGCTTCCCTATGTGGCCGGCCCTACTGGGTGGAGCCAGCAGTGACTGGGAAGCAGAGCGAAGACATCTGGGGGGGTTGTGGAGAGGGATGATGTCTCTGAGGTACTGGGGGAAAGTTGGATCGTGCACACGCTTATAGCACAGGGAGAGCACCTTGTGGTCCACTCTCTTCATGGTAGGTCTAGTGTGAGCGTTTTTATATCGCTTTGATCCAAATGATTTGTGTCAACAGGTCAAACTAATATGTACAGAAAAGTATACTACAATCATTTAATCCAGTTTTTCTTACACTGAAAAATCAGAAAATGTGAATCACTGAAAGTGATTGATTTTGTGTGTGTGTTGTTTCTGTTTTCACTTTTGCAGGACCCCAGTCGTTCAGTGATTGCACTTGATGGTAACTTTGGCCTTGTCCACAAAGAGCGCGGTGACAGTGGCACAAAGTCCAGACATGGAAACTTGTTTTTCCACCAAGATAAGGCTGTCCAGCAGTTTGTGACACAGTGGGAGGTTGATGGATGCAAAAAAAAAACACCAGTCCAAGTAAGTCACATTTTAGTAGAGTAATATGCATGTTTTATTATCTCAAGACTGCCTATTCAGTAATCCATACAAATTTATATATACAGTTGATTCCACTTATAAGAGCCACGTCTGTCCAACGAAAAATGGCTCTTGTAAGCTGGGGATTCTAGTATGCAAGAAGAAACATGAAGAAGAAATGATTTCGCAAAAGTCACTCTTGTAAGCGGGGGCTCTTGTAAGCAGGATCCACTGTATGCAAAAAGATGAAGGATAAAATGCAAACAAACCACAAAAAAGAGAATAAAAGCATGCTTTTGAATATTTCAGGATTGTTCTCAATTTCAAGCTTCTGATGCCTTGAGGTCCAAAAACAAGACCAAGAAGCTTGACATCACTGGTGTGTTTGGGTCTGTCTGCCAGCATGAGTTCCCAGGAATAATGGTGAATTTGAAGCATGGGGAAAGGTAAGAACTTGACAGAAGTCTGAAAATGAACAGAGCTGGTTTTTAAGTACCCAGTGTGTTAATACAATACATATTAAGGTATTGCTGAAAAAGACAATGTATGGTCCAATTTCAACAATAAGTCTCCACTAACCAATTCAGACATTAAAAAAATTATATGCATATGTGTGTTGCTAATACTGATTAGCAATTTCAATCTGGTAACAGTGTTATGAAATATAAGCTGCCAAAAAGTGGACTTTATGAAAATTCATTGTTTTGCACTTGTTGGACATGAGTACATGTACTGAATTTGTTATTCTGTAGGTTTCAGAGCAGCTTATGGGCTATTGGTATGACATGTACATTGTGCGTAAATTATGTTTCAGACTTTCTTACCCTGCATATGTGTTGAACCAAGTTTCTGCTCTACGTCAATCAGGAAATGCAACCAAACAGTTGATCATGTATGATATTGGCTGCGTGCTGCACAAGCATTTGTGTGGCAGGAAGAGCAACCTGTCCAACATGTTCCGGTTCTCTGTGCCAGCTTTCCACAGATTTGCTCATGGGATTGAGTGTCAGGTAGGTATTTATGTCTGATATTCAGAAAGGTTTTGGGGATGTAGCCTCTAGTAAGTACTTTGCAATTTATATGTTCTCATTTTATAAAAAATTTATTGTATGTTGTGGGGTGGCTGACAGAAGATCGAACAACACGAGAACGAACGACAAAAGATCAAGACGACCAAATATCGACGCGACATAATATATTTAACAACAATATAGAATGCAACAAAATATCTAAATGCAAAAACATCAACGCGACTATGGATTGACACCACTGAAGATATAACTGTCGCAGTGAGCATTAAACATAAGTTCATACAGACTTTATCGATCCCGGAATTATTTTCATTGTGCAGTCTGATCAAACATCATTTGCACTTTACAAAAATGTACACCACCACCCCCCCACCCCCCACCCCAAAAAAATCATAAAAATGAACCCCAAAATCAACACACACAAAAATTATCCAAGCCTGGCATACTTTTTGACTCACATGCGAAGCAAAAGTGAGTCTATGTACTCACCCGTTTCGTCCGTGCGGGCGTCCGAAAACTTTAACGTTGGATTTTTCTCGGAGACTATTAAGTCTATCAATACCAAATGTGGCATGATGGTGTATGATGACAAGGCCTCAAAAAACATACATAGTGACTTGTCCTTGCTTCAAGGTCAAGGTCGCAGGGGCCATAAATGTTGTCTAAAAAACAGTCATTTTTCACATTTTCTCAATTTTCTCTGAAGTTTTTGAGATTGGATACCTGACCTATATATGGTATATAGGGCAAAGTAATCCCTATCTTTTGATACCAGTTTGGTTGACCTTGCGTCAAGGTCACAGGAGCTCTTCAAAGTTGGGATTGTATACATATTTTGAAGTGACCTTGACCCTGAACTATGGAAGATAACTGTTTCAAACTTAATAATTATGTGGGGCACATGTTATACTTTCATCATGAGACACATTTGATCACATATCATCAAGGTCAAGGTCACTTTGACCCTTATGAAATGTGACCAAAATGGGGTATTGAACCACTAAAGGTGACCATATCTCATGGTAGAAAGTGCCAATAAGCAGCATTGTGCTTCCTATGTCTTTAATTAACAGCTTTGTGTTGCATGACCTTGGATGACCTTGACCTTGGGTCAAGGTCACATGTATTTTGGTAGGGAAAATGTGTAAAGCATTTCTTAGTGTATGATGTCATTTTTAGGTTTAGTTGTTTGACCTTGACCTTGAAGGTCACCTGAAGGTCAAGGTCATATAAAGGTCAAGGTCAAGCGTGTGAGTCGTATGGGCTTTGCCCTTCTTGTTTTATATTCTTCTGAACCAGGTCAGCCTACCACCCGTCTCTGTGAGCAAAGGCTGATGTTGTTTATGTATGATTTTCAATCATGTATGTGACAGTAGTTATTACTGGTAAGTAATCCTTACGGTAGAACATGGGGAATGCAGCAAGCATTTTTCCACCAATATTTTTCAATCTCATACATGTTTGATCTTCTGTCTTTGGATATTTATGTCCTAATTTTCTATCTTCTGTCTTTCGATGTTCTATCTAATGTCTTTTTGATCTTTGGTCTTTCAATCTTCTGTCGCCTTTGATCTTCTATCGTTTGCTCTTCTGTCGCCTTCGATCTTCTATTGTTCGTTAAATTTGTATTTCGATCTTCTGTCGCCTTCGATCTTCTGTCTTTCGATAATGTATCGATCTGTTATCGTTCGATCTTCTGTCATGGACCCATGTCGTGATATCAGAGCTACTTTGTCAGCAGTATTACTAAGAGGAATAGAAATAGCCACACACATCTTCTCAAAAATGATTTTGCACTAGACTGATGCGTACAGCATTTTGACCAAATTTATCTAGTGATTGATGGGCTTGGTTATAAACGTAGTCTAATTTATGCCTAATTTAGACCCTGTTACAGGCTACTGATAACAACTTGAATGGTTCCAGATCACATTTGGTCAGCGCTGTACAGATGGGGCAGGCCTCTTTGATGGAGAAGGCATGGAACGAGTCTGGGCATATCTCCGGCAGTTTGCTGCAGCCACAAAGCATATGAGCCTGATGAACTGGGAGGACTTGTTGACTGATGCTTTGCTTGCATACTCGTTGAAGAGTTTTCAGGACCTTGGTGAGTATGTTTAACCCTAACCAGTTTGCTGAGTAAGAAATCGAAAAGAAAGGTTAGATTTTATTTCAGAGGCTACTGTTTGAAAACAGATGCATTTTATTTTAATTCGCAAACAAGAACTAAAAGATAAAGGTGTTATTACATCTGCTGCGTGTTTGGAAACTGGTAAGAGTTAACCATGTGCTTGACTTGATGTGTGCAATTTTTGGCGACCTCCTTAATAATCACCAAAATGATGATCTGTCTCCAGGCAGGAAGTTGCTGAGACAGCTTGACAGTGCCAAGAGACTGAAGGTGACCAGCCAAGAGGTGTTTCAACCTATTGGAAAGCAGAGTGCACAAGGTACAGTTTGGTTGATTTAGAAGCATGTTACCTACTCAAGTTGCTCTGCTATGGAATTAACCATGGGTTTTGGTTTTGTTGTTGTTTCTTATTTCCCTGGTTCTTTCTGCCTTCAAATAGTCCCTGAAACGGTTAGTTATTTGTAAGTAACAATTTCCTAAGATTTCGCGAGGCCTGCACTGTAAGCATCAGCCATCTCGCGGGATCTTCAGAATGTCCCCCCTTATGATAATGTCGACTTGTATGGCGCAATACCCATGCTAGCAGCATGCCCACGGCGCTATTCCCGGTATCAGCGACCGTTAGACCAACGCTAACGGCGATTGGGTGTATTGACCAAGGTTACGATACTTTGTTGGTGGCAGCTGGTGGTGGAAGGGTTAATGTGAAAATATGTATTGTTTCTAAATCATTGCTATTACTATTTTAACCCTTTGTCAAACTCAACATGAGACAAGTAGGCATATACCACAATTGACAAACATGGGGTTAAAATCTTGTGTTTGTTGTATGAATGCTGTATTCTGTATGCGTGGTTGCAGGTACTGCTCCACAAGAATGGCTTGATGTTTGGAGAGGAGAACTAGCTCAAGCAAAGAGAACTAGAGGTAAGGCAGAAAACTGAGATTTACTTTGATTTTTTTTTCTTCTGTGATAACAATTGGTTTGTTAATTGTGAATGTGAAGGTGTGATTGTAATTGTGATCCATTGTCGACTACAGGTGCCAACAATAGGACACCACAAGAAGCAGCTCTTTCGTCAGCACTGAACCTGGCCAAGGAAAGAAAGTTCTTGATGCAACTTCTTGCCAAATACACAGGTACAATGTGAAGACTGCATTGAATGATATTTACATATATATATTTATGGTATTTTATAGTGCCTATCATTAGTCATGATGAGCTTTCTTTGACAAGTTTATACAGTACATTACATGTCCATTCAACATGTACAGGACTTTGATTTAATATGGCATGCATTTTTCAGTATACATGTACTGTGTAATTTATGTGAGGGCTGGTTGGGTGTGAATATTGCTTTTAATATTTGTTGGTGTGTTTGTTGAATAGATGGCCAGTCAATTGCTGCCAGACTGGGAAAGCAGCTGCAGAAAAACAGCCAGGATATGGGGAAAGTGCTGCAGGAACTGGCAGGTTTTGGTCTGTCCGTCAGCCAGGCAGAAGCCCTCAACATCGACAACGAAATCTACAAGGATCTCACCTGTGGCATCACACCTACGATGATGAAGGCAGCGCTTGCAAGAGCAGACTACCGGCGCGCTTGCGAAGCTGAAGACCACGCCAAGAAGGACATGAACTACATGTTGGTTTTCCTTCAGCAGAGTCGACAGAAGCTGGAAGATGCCATAAATGTTAATGTTAACCCTTCGTCTGTCGACTCTGTTGAAGGAAAAGCAACATGTCAGAATAACAGAGGGAAGCGACACTTGCTGTGTCACCAGCTGCTGATGTTGGACACCATGCATGAGCAGTTTTTCAGAGAGTTTTCTGGCCACATCATTGTTGAGCCTCATCTGGTGTTCACAAAGAGTGGTCTACAGAAGAAGCTCGCTCTTCCCAGCCCTGAACCCATTTGTGAGTTGGAAGTGGAAGAACTGTCTGATGCAGAGAAACTTGATCTGCAAGAGGACATTGCCAGTGACCTTGATGATTTAGAATAGTGTAGTGAATAGAATAAACTACTGGTACCAAAACAAATATGTTTGCCCTAACGGCAAGGGGGTCTCTTAGGAGCTAGCATGCCAAATTTCCTAGTAGTATCACATTCAGTACTTTTTTTAGAAAGCTGTTTGTAAGGGAAAGGTGACCATTTTTGTGAAGTGACTATAGTCAAAGATTTTCTTTGGGAAAATCATTGCCATTCATTGTTTTTTATCAAGAGAATTATTTTTAGAGCACATTCCACAGTTTCTCAGAATGTTGGGAAACCAGTCTTTATTAACCCTGCTAGTGTCAGGAACCGACCTGATTGGTTCTACTCCCGTTCTGTGATTGCTAGACCTGGTCGGTTCTATTCTTGAGTGGTTCATTTCATTCCATCTGTCACGACTCTAATATGTGGTGGGGCTTTAAGTCCACTTCCAGTCCTTTTGAAACTGGCACGATGCACCTTTAACTTTAAGTATTTTTGCAGTGTCCGCACTTGCTGGCTGCACCATTCTCATGGCCTGGTTCTGCAGTCTGGCCAGCCTGTTGCTGTTTGACTTGGCAGCAGTTGCTGTAGCTGCCATACCGTACTCCAGAACAGGACGGGCCCTGCCCACATACAGCTTATTCAGTACGGTCTGGTCTGCACCCCAGTCCATGCCTGACAGTTTCTTCATTAGGGCCATCCTGATTTTCCCTCTGGCCTCATTCTTGTGCAGCTGGTTTCTCCATGTCAGTCTGCGGTCTAGGGTGACCCCAAGATATGTGGGGGAGTCGTCAGCCTCAAGCTCATGGGAGTTGACCTTCAGCTTCACCTTTTTTTGTGGAGAGGGAGAAGATGGTGTATGTGGTCTTTCTCTCATTGATCTTCACAAGCCATGACTTGGTCCATGCCTCTATCTGCTGAAGAGCTAGCTGGAGTCAGTAGTTTGCCATCACGATGTATTCCTCACTGCACCACAGTGCAAGGTCATCAGCATAGATGGCACCTCGAACGTTTTTGGGCATACTGTGGATGATGTCCTTGATGAACACTAGGAATAGTGTCGGGGAGAGCACTCCTCCTTGTGGAACTCCTTCTTTGAGGATTTTCTTCTTGCTGGAGTGTTGTTTGATCTGGGCCCTGGCTTTTCTATTGTGTAGATATTGGGCGATCCACTTTTAAGTTTTGTGCATTGATGGTGGAATATTGATTTGTGATCTGAAGGAGGATTGTTTTGTGCATTGATGGTGGAATATTGATTTGTGATCTGAAGGAGGATTGTTTTGTGCATTGATGGTGGAATATTGATTTGTGATTTGGAGGTGGAGTGTTCCTGCATTGACTGGCTCTTTGTTTCATGTAATTAAATTGTTTCATTTTTTGATTCGTATCTTGTTTGGCATTGTTTCAATAGGGCGTCTTAAGTCTGTGGACAATCGGGCAAATTCCCCTTTAAAAAATTAACATCTGCACGGGACTACAATTCCCATTAGTAGTATCCACCCGGGCCATGACACCATCTGCTACTCTGTATTCGTGTTTAATGTTTGATATGAAGAGATTATCCATTTGGAAGTAAAAACACATGATCCCACAGTGGTCTAGTCGGACAGAAGAGTTATTTTTACAGATTTTTTCAACCTAGACGAAGTGGTCAAAAATGGGCGCTACGCCCCCTCCCCTCCACGATGAAGTACAATTGTTTACAGCTTCATATGGTCTGCATAGGTGAAATCTAGCCACAAAATGAGTTTTGAAGAATGGAAATAATACGTTTTCTGCTGTGTTGTTTTTATTGTGCATAGCTGGGAAACTGCAATGTTTACACCATGCAGCAAGAGCATTCCATCAATTCGTCTATGTCATTACTCCCACAAATATGATTCAGCACTGGAAACGTTTTAATTGTAGAGATTTTATTTCTTGTGCTGTGGGTTAGATGTGCAACAAGGTGTTTCTGATATGCTTCTTTCAATAGTAAAAAGGGGCATGCATGCTGATTTTTCACTTTATTATCTTTTTATTCCTTGGATGTTTATCCACCTTCATGGAAAAGTGTTTGATAATTTCTATTCATCATATTTTACAATTCTATAGATTTTGGATGTTGTTGTTTTTTTTAATGGAGTTGTGTAGTGTGTTGGAGTGGAGTAGTACAGTATGAGTTCTGTGCGGCATTTGCACCCATTTACTTATAATCTTTGCAAAATCTGTGGCCAAATTATGTTGATTTTCTTGTTATTTTTGTTGTGGGAAATGATTTCCCTAAATCTGTTGTGAGTTTTACTTCTTTTATTGCCTGGCAAAGTATCCTGAGAGGAGTGAATAGTAAGAAATTATTTTCATTCAATTCCTAACTGTTGTACTTTTCCATCAGTTTCTTATTGGTGTTTCTGTTATCATCAAAATTATTGCAAGAAATATGTAGCTCATTCTTAGATCTTTCTTGACATATATGAAGTAAAGTGCACTTATTTCAATTCCCAC
>JAWQFJ010017418.1:0-10000 GCA_034096865.1 Theodoxus fluviatilis
CGTTAAAGTTTTCGGACGCCCGGACGGACGAAAAGGGTGAGTACATACTCACTTTTGCTTCGCATGTGAGTCAAAAAGGAAAAAAAGAAAAAGGGGGGAAAAAGGGGGGTGGGGGAGGAGGAGGAGGAGAGAGAGACTGAACATTCTGGTGCTACAAATAAAATGCTAACGATACATAAAAATAAATATAGTGCAAATTTTCTGCCAAAAAGCCTTCCTTGGATGCTATTTAATCTCTTTTTATAAATAGTTTTTGTAATATACACAGCCAGTTTAGTTCAATTTCATCTGCAGTGCTGCTGGTAATACCTTGTTTTTGACTCTAGCTTAAAGAGAAGCTAATCACTGACCTACGATGTCCAATCAAGTCCACTAAACTCATCAGAGCAAGAACTCTTGAATAGCCCACAGCAGAAGCTTTAGAAGTAGTTGTTAAAACTTCAAAGCCTATACTACACATCCTACTTAAACTGCTTTATAAACTGACAGCTTTTCACAAAAATGCAAACGAAGAGAGGTTTACCCTCACACCCAGAAATGTCAAAAGTTAGTTTTGTGATGTGTTAGAGCAACACAGGAGATTAGTTTTCAACACTGTATACACAGCTATTTAAACTATATACTTCAAAAGATACACATGTTTAGGGCACAAAGTTAATCAAATCTGGTTTACAATTTCATTCTTTACATCTGCTTAAAAAATAGTCTTAGTGAGCATTGAAGTTCAAAATCAGTATACTCTTATTTTCTTTGTTCAGTCTACATTTAATCCCAAGTCACAACCCTTATATGCATGAATGTTATGTGTTTTTCTCTCTATTACAAAGCTTTATGTTTGCAAGCAATCTTCTTAGCAACTCATAGGATCTAGCCTGGACCTTCTGATGAACACCTTGCCAGCCCAAAAAAGGTTTCAGGCCCTCTGACAAGCCTAACTTGCATTAATATAAACAGAAGTCTACCAGACCCTAAAGGCTCCAGAATGTAGAGCTATATTTTTTAAAGCAGAAAAAAGGCAATAAAAAAAAAGCAAAGATTTGAATCAGCAGGTATCAGAAGTGATATAAGGCTATTTCAATGAACTAATTCTACAGAGGAAATGTATATTTTTCATATGTTGCCATACCAGCAGCGTCAATTAGCTTTCTCCAAGTGACCAGTAACATCCCTTAGTAGAACAATGGAGCTATGTATATTTGGTGGATGTTAAATACAGGATCCACAATGGAATTTTTTAAACAAAATGTCTGTGCAGATTTGGAATAGCTGTGCCTCACAGATAATTTTAAGCTAGTTTAAATAAAATGTTGCTATCAACGCAGTGTCGATTTGCTATTCATGGAGCCATAAGTGACATTCCACACAACTGAGTCATGCATAATTTGTCAGATGCTGCAATGCAAATTAGAGTGCAAATTAGACATTTTATATTCAAATCTAAGACTGGGTACCACTGCTAGTTATCAATACTTAAATTACATTTCTTTAGGGACTTGTTGGCAGATTACACTACACGTGATTTACACTCGTTACTACTCAGAAATAATCCGAACCCCATAGCATGACTTTCCCCCCCCATTCTAGTACACAATTTCAATTTATACACATATAGCTTTTGTTCAAACATTGTAAGCTTGACAAATACTGTGTAAGAGCCATTAGTTAAAAAGATAAAAATGTTGCAGTATGAAGAAATGATCTACTGATTTGATCTTTCTTTGAGTGAAATGCATCTAATTCGCACATCTACCTGGAATTCGGCCCACATTTTTCACAAAAGGGTGACATGCTCAATTTCAAGTAAAACATGTTTAACATTCATGAGTTAATGCAAGCCAAACAGAAGCAATTAACACAACATACTAAATAAACAACTTCAAAATGAAACCATTCTGATGATACACATTTAACCATTCCAATGAGATACTTCTGTCCTACAAGTATTATGTGAAGCAGTACCCTCTTATTCTAATAACAAAATGTACCAGAATGTCTGAAGTGAAAAATGGTAACATCAAGATATGTGCCATCTTTTTCTTGGCGGACATAAAAACAGAAGAAGGCGATTCAACATATATCACTTACCGAATACTAGTTTCATGATCTAGCTTTGTTTTTTTACTATGCAAAGGGAGAAAGAAAAAAAATCATGAGACAGAATGAAAATAAATTGCCTGAAAGCAGAATTACAAAGATCAAAACTGTAGACACATTCTGAACTAATCCACTTTTCTCCTACCCTCACCCTTTCACACAATGCAAATCCTTTCATCCCCATCTCCCATACTACTGTTCCTTTCAACCAAGAGCATACAGCATGATCTTCTTTTTTCTCTCTTTAAACAGAACCACTAATCATTTTATAGAGTGAAAATATAGAATGAGTAGTAAGAAACTGAGCCCGCCCACCCACCCATCCAGAAATAAATAATCCCGACATATTGTTCTCAAATGGTTAACTACAAGGACATGCAAACAACATTTTCCTGGTAGTTGTTCCCCTTCTCTCTTTATCACTCATTTGGACGAAAACACACACACCCCTTAAAAGAACAGCAGAACAACTGAAGCAGTCTTTCTCAATCTAACATTCTTGGGAGTCATAATAAAACTGGAAAGATTCCGTTAATTATGCAAATGGCAATCACGTTGTGTAAATTTTTACCAGGTTCAAGTACAGGAAAGGAAATCTACAAACACTATGAATAGGAGAAAAAATTCACCTCTGTTGATCTGCCAGTGCCCTCAGCTGAGCACCGATAGCTGAAAAGTAGAGCAGAAACCTTGCTTAGACAGGTCCCAGGTGGCACGCCCCTCCTAAAATCTTACTAATATAACACCTAAAGGTTAACTAAGGTAAGAGGAAAAAGATGCAATACTTAGGGTGTTGCAGCCTTCCCCCAGACCTGAAAAAGCAACAAAGGGACAGCAGCATGGTGTATAGTTAGTGGACAACACATTGCAAAGCATGCAGTGAATGAACAGGATATGACAGATCAACAAAAGTATGCCTGTCAGTATAAACACATTACCATAAAACTATCCTTCTAGACCAATGCATTGTAAATATGAATGAAAATTGGGCTCCACTTTCAATGTGATTGTTCATTACATTTATTAGCTTAGGTTTATTTGTTAAATTACCACCTGCTACACAATTATTTTATCCTGTTCAACTAGTATGCTTATGTTAGTGCCAGAACTGTACGTGAAATTCACTCACGATCATTAATTGCTGCAGGGGGTTTCTTTGATTCAGGCTCACCTGCAAATTAAAAAAAGAAAAAGCCGCGTTATTCGAGAACTCCCATAGACTGGACGAGGTGGACAGGGAGGAGGGGCATTTGATGATTTTGATGGCGAGTCCAAAAATGCCACAAGTTGGGGGCCTAGCAGGAAGCTATTTGTGTAACAGGTGTTAGTCGCCCAGTGTGCTGCTATGCCTGGTCTTACTTTGCCAACTCATTGGTCTAGGAGGATAGTAAAAGGTAATACGTACAAATAATAATTTTTTTCTTATTGCCATCTTTTTAACTTTCACCTGGAAACAGAACTGGCAAAAGACGGTCAGGACAAAAAACACGCGGGATCAAAATAAAACTGAAACAAACCAATGGACAAAAAAAATAACACATTGATATATATCTTATGCACAGAAGCAAAAGCCATTGCAAAATAAGAAAACAATGTTTGGGAAAATAAGGACCAATTCAATTCAGTCACAACTGGGCTTGCAGTTCAAAGAATTCTTACAGCCAAAAAAGTAGGAGGGGAAAATTGCATAACTTTCCAAGACACACTACTTTATTCATTCATCAAGATCTATTTAGGTAACCTTGGGCAGGCAACACCTTGACATCATGCCTATTGCACTTGCTGCACTGGTTGCTACTAGACCGTGGAGGGCTAGGAACAGTCAACACAAGTGGTGAAAACTAGATAGATGAGCAGAAAGGTTTTCTTTCTTACCATCAGAACCACTTATATTTTTTATCATAAATATCACTGCTTTTCTAGGAGGGGAACAGGGGGCCTCTTTTGATCAAAATACCCACAAATGCTGCTGGAGATTTTCTTTCTGACCCCAGTACACTACGAGGCCAAACGGTCATTTCATTGAAGTTTCATTTCAGGTTCATACAAACCTCTCCTCTGGTCTGCTCCCAAGGGGACTGAAGATGACAGTACTTACCAAAGCCACGGCCATCCTCAAAGGGCCTCTTCACACCCTGGCCCGCATCCCCCCCACCAGGCTGGTTGATTTTGGCAGCTATCTGGAGACATAAACAGGCAAAAGTTTATCAGCCTTTACCATGATGAACAGACAGAAGAAATCTATTACTATCTGTGCATGACCTTAATATATATGGCCTAAATCAAATTCATCTCTCCACAGCCAAACAACATGCTGGCTAGACAGCCATTACTATCATTACAAGTGCAGAAATCAAGGAAGTGAATTCCTCCACAACTTCCTGATATCCAAAGCCAGTAAGAAACGGGCTCTGTTAGGGGTGAACAGCCTGGATGAAAGGAAACATTTCTCTGCACAAGCTGGAGACATTTTATCAGGGTTCCTGCAGACTTCCAAGAAACAAATGTCACAAATTTTCCATGACTGAAAATTTTTAATTTTCTCACAAATAAGTGAAAATGTATGAAAATGTACAATTGATTCGTACTGCATGGGGCTGAAATTGAATTTGAATTAACTGAATGTATCTCCATCTCAATGATGTTGCACCCAGTCAAGTAACTCTGCAAGCCATGTGATAAGAAGTGATTTCAGATAAGCAAAATAAAAATTACCTTTGGCGGATGCAGAAATTTAACAACTTTTTCATGACTTTTCAGTTGAACCCAAAATTTCTCAACTTTCCAAGGCCCTTTAACTGTTTTCTTTTCAAATGTCAAAACTTGTCCAGGTTTCTAATGCCTGCAGGAATCCTGTTTCATCCAAGGTAAAGGAAAAGGATGGATGGATGGATAGCGTTTCACGGCCTATTGGCCTTTGTAGGCTAGTATGTAAAGTCGTTTAAGCATGAATATCACTGACACAATAT
This sequence comes from Theodoxus fluviatilis, assembly GCA_034096865.1. Lineage (NCBI taxonomy): Eukaryota > Metazoa > Mollusca > Gastropoda > Cycloneritida > Neritidae > Theodoxus > Theodoxus fluviatilis. Next base: position 5,064 of record JAWQFJ010017418.1, read on the forward strand.
ACAGTGCATGCAAATAGTCATGGTGTCCCTAGTCTTACGAATTGCTTAGACGCGGTAGGTCAATTCTTACCCCGAACCCACAGGGGGAAGAGGAATAGGAAAGGGGCATCAATTGGAGTATTTGATGGATTTGGCTTTACAACTCCAGCATTAGCATGGTTATGTAAGGGCAGTAATTACCCTAATTAGGTAGCGGCAGGCTCTATCTCGGCGAACGGGAAAGGCGGTGTTTACCTCAAAATGGTTCATTTTCGAACTCTGTTTTCATGCCAAACACCTTCGTTTTTCTCTCAACTGTGGTCTCTAAATAAAGAGTGAACATTCGTCTGTCGTTTCCATGTGTTTTTGGGTGATTTGTTGCATGAACGAATGCGCTGGAGAGTGAGAGAAACATCCACCAAAGTGAGCTGAAGCAACGCGTGTCGTTTTCAGGCAGCCATGTTTTCACGCAGGGCAAAGCGTATCGCTCGGGAAATCCCTTCGCGTTAGGTATTTTTATGTCATCTAATTATAGAAATGATGTCAGTTTGAACCAGGAAAGAACGACGATTACAGTCGTTATTTTTTCAATAAGAAAGAACGACGATTTCTTTCCGAAATAAATCGTTAAAAAGGAAAGCAAACTTTGAAGCGCTGCACCTTTGACCCTGTTAAAAATAACTCCATCAAAATACATAGCGTTGGAAAGCTTATTTTCTGCTGAATCCAACCATGTATGGTACTACTTTACTGAATCCCTCCGCGCTTGTCGCGAGCCAATCAAAAGCGAGTATCTCGATTTCAACGTGTTCGTTAACATGGCGTCTACCGAGTCAGCGGCCGGTTCAAACTTGGATGAAGCAGATCTGTTTTTCAGCAACATCGCGAGTGCAGTTGGTAAGTTCTTGTTTAGTTTTATATTATAATGTTTCTACTATCTTTCTGTCACGATAGTTTATAATATTAACGTTGTTAATCTAACATATTCGGTCTTTGATTGCACGTGTAGAGCACCGATGTTCGCTGGTAGAGTTGAACCTAGGTCGGAAGCATTGTATTTTTTTTTTGCGGAGTATGAAAGATACAGTTCAAGATGTGTACAACTGTATGCTTTTCTGAATAGTTTAGTGCATGTTGATCCCAATATTTCAAGTTGTTTATGGCCGATTTCATTTATTTAATTTTTCTTTGGCAACCGGAAGTTGGCACATTTCGTCTGCTACGGTGTGGGACAAGTTGTAAACGAAGTCAAGCTCTCCCTTCGCTTTCATAATTCATCATTTTATCACAAATGCAACATCGAAATTTACAATGGGATAATGGTATTGAGAAATGAATTGAGCAAATGACTCAAATACATGAACAAAATTGTTAGTTTACTTTGCTAGCGTTCCTTTTGCCTTTCGACTGCTGCTCAAAATTTTGATGTATGCGTTTCGGTAGCAACTAGCATCACTGTTTCTTCAGAGCAGATTAATTTGCACAGTTGAATTGCGATTTTGATTGTTTAGCCGCTTGGATTCATTTGAATACTGTATGTGTGATGCTCTAGTTGCGAACATTAACAGTAATGACGCTAGGAAAGAGGTTTCTCTGCCACAGACATCGTTTGTGCACGTTTGAATGTATACTGTATGTGTGATGCTCTAGTTGCGAACATCAACAGTAATGACGCTAGAAAGAGGTTTCTTTGCCACAGAAATCGTTTGTGCACGTTTGAATGTATTCTGCATGAATAAAATACTCAGATACGTAAAAAAGAGAGAGCAAAAACTTGATTTGACAAGAAATACTCAAAAGTTAAATAGTTGTGACAAAATGACTGGACAGGCATCATAATTAAAATATACACATGGCCCACACTTGCAGTTGCATACTTCAAGGCAAAGTGTCTGCCCCCACCCCCCACCATATTAATTAACAGCTTAATTAAATGAAGATTATTATTGTTTATCCAACACAGTGACACACTTCTATGACTCACACAGCAGGGCTAATTAAATTGCTTATTGAAAATGTATCTGTTCTTAACTTCTACACAAAGTTTACATGAGTTTATTTCTAGTTTTCAATGTTTTACAGAAGATGAACACATGCAGGAGTTAGAGCGATTTCTGACAAGCACTGGTAGAGGTCGCCGCCCTAAGCTCCCCCCTGTGCCTTTGATGAACAAGCTGCTTCTCCAGCTTGAATTGTTGCGCAGAAGGTAGGTGTAAGCAAAAGTTGTTTTTCATCTACATTATTTAACATTTATGTCCAGACATGCAAACCTTTCCTTTCCTTTCATTTCATGATAATTTATTTAGGACTGACTCTTGAAGAAACACCAAAGTGATATTAATAAAAACCCACTTCATTATTCATACAAATCACAATGCAATAAGTGAGTAACATAATTTTTTTAATATATTGGTTTAAATATTGGCCCTGGGTCCCATTCTATTTTGATCCCTGATGGTGATATTTAATTTATGTTGCAGGCTGGATTTGTCATGGGATAACTTGGATGATGTGTTCAGTCGACTGAACACTGACGGCGGTGGTGATCCTCTGCAGGGTGTTTCACTGGCGAGTGAAATAGAGCATACCTTGAGTCAATGTAAGCTGATGCAAAGCAACGACCTGGATGCCTTCTTCAAGCAGAAAGATGATCTGCGAACCAGATATGAAGCATTCAAGCTTTACTTGAATGAAAATTTGTTGTAATCCTGTTAGTAACTGACTCCCCTGGTGGGGAACCCATCGGGAAGGAGGCTGCCCAAGCGACCCAGGCAGCGGCCGCACCCATACCAGCTGGCAGCTCCCCTGACTTCCCTGCCCCGACCCAACACTGCCCCCTCGGGAGCATATCTTCCCTTCCAGATTCCTCTGGGAGGCCCGAGGTTGTCCCGTCGCCAGAGGAGGCAGATGGTGTACAGATCGCAGGCTGCGGCGCAGCCCCAGGGGTCGGGTCAGCAGCAGACCCACAGCACCGCCCAGTCCTCTCCGGCCCGGGTTGGACGCCCACGTCCCCAGTGCTATGACCGCGAGATGCATCTCTATAATCTATTACTTGGATAATTTTAACACTTTCCACAGCTGTCAGGAGAGTGACTTTTTTAAAGTCAAAATTATGAAAACTCTTCAGCCCCCAGAGCCCGCTAATTTTTTCAGTTAATTTCACAATTTCATGATCTCATGCCTGTTACAAACTTACATTCACTTCACTGCAAAATACTTTGTTGAAACTTTGATCCAGGACTAGGAGTGTTTTCAGGATCCTGAAGCAAAAATCAGCCCCGCCCCCTACCCCACAATAACAGCAGTGTGGAATTTGCTGAACAATAACTCCATTTTTTGACAGATTCTTTCCAGATGACTGGGTTAAGATATCTGTGAACCTTGCTTGCAGTTTGCATCAACTTTGAGTGAGGGAAAGTTGTAAATTAATCGTTGTCCCAATACAAAACGACAGAACAAAACGACATGCTCCTCAAATTGGATAAAAAAAAATTCATACTTTCTCTGATGGGTCATGAAGTTATACCACATGTATCTTCTGGAGCACAATGGTGCAACATAGCTGTGTTCAAAATTTGAAATGAATTGGTTAATTACAAAAAAAGTTATAGCCATTTTAATGAAGTGTTACGTTTGCGGCAGTTCCTTTTGTCATTTTTCACATTTTGTTAACTTTGACAGCTTGTTGTGAAAAAAATTGTTTCCTGGTACCCTCTGAAAAAATTGGACTTAATTTATATATAGTGGTAAAGGTCTGTATTGATTTTGGAGTTGCTATTTTTTCAAAATTTCAAAATATGATCTCCGAAACATGGACGATTATGCAAATTTATTGCGTTACAAACGTTGAAATGTGGCATATCCAGGTGCTCAGTATTTCTAAGTTTGTGTCTCAATTTCAGTAAGAATATTGTTATGTATTCTATTGGTAGTTTGGAATCTGTGCACAAAAATTGAAACATGGCTTTCTTTTGTTTGTGTACATTACAAGTGTTTAAACATGGCCTTTCGTTAAAGTTCGCCACCGCGTTCGCGAATGTCTAACTTTAGCAGCTGATAACTTTGGAACCAATAAAGATAATTCAATTCTGTTTTTTGTGTTTGTCTTGTATTTATTTGTTCTTTTAAATAACAATAAAATTATGTCTCAATACCAGATACAAAATTTTGGCTGCCGCTACCTACCCTAATCAGTGTTGATTAAAATAAGTGCATATTGACACTCCATTTCCTACAATATGTGCCTTCACAGAATTTGCAGGAGACGTAATGTGATCAACTCACATAGGAGTGGGGAAAAGTAGGAAAGTCAAATTTGTGGATGGCTGTCTAAAACATCTAGTGTGATGAAGTGTGTGTACTTAAGATCTCTGGCCTAATCTCCCCCTGCTAAATTTCTGCCTTAAAAAACCCACAGCAGAGCACCCGAGTCTTCTGTCACTACGTACAGCTTCTCAATCTGGAGACAGGGCATTCCGGCAAAGCAAGGTTCCCTACTCCCTGCTTTCTTCACTAATGTTACCGTCAGCTCAGTGATTTCCAAGGTATGCGTCACCCTCCGAGTATGTACGTCACACAAGTGCATAAAACTTGATTTTTTTTTGTTATACTAGTTATTGGGGTGTATGTGACCCTTGCGTGATGTACATACATGGAGCTGAAGGTAAGGTTAGTGGAGGAAGTACGGAATAAGAAACCCTATTTTACCATTGCCGGTCGTTCAACGAAAACACGTGGAAGAAATCGGTCTACCAAATGTCGGCGTCAGATTAATAATTAATAACCGACATGTGCACACAAACTGACACATGCATTCAAATCGTAGGTGTATGCACTTGCAAAAAGCTGGTTTTGCATATCGCCATGATCTCGATCGATTTCATACGTTTTTTAATATACTAGTAGTACCGACTTGGTTAACAAAGTTAACACACACTTCAGAGGTCACGTACTCCCAC
>JAWQFJ010017418.1:15000-27500 GCA_034096865.1 Theodoxus fluviatilis
AGGCTTTGGAGTGGCAAATTTGCAGATCTGTGTTTATGTGATTTTACACAGTTATCTCCTGAGAATTTTTTCCAGTTTGAAACTGTAATAAAGCCTATGGTGCTGCAGCGGTGTTTAGAAACAGCGATAATCAGACTGAAAAGCGTTCACGATGTTGCCAGTTTAAATATGAGTTGAAAGCTGTGACAGTACAACTTTTCTCGTGATTTTGGATATGAAAAGAAAACTTTAGAGGACACTTATTTTTCTTCTCATTTTGACCGCTGTAAATTTGTTCCAGTATTTCCTTAAATGTGCAGGGATTGCCGCCTCCGGTGCATGGGAAAAGCTCTATAGGGAGCCTCCTATAGCCCAAGTGGGGTTTTTTCATTCTGAAGAACTTGGGGTTCTCGTAGGGGACAACAGCAACGTGGTGTTGGTCATCTTCTGCTTCAGTTGACGTGAAGCTGCAGGTCTGCTATTCCTAATTCACGGCCCTCGTCATGATCCCCCCTGTGGGTTCGTGGTAAGAATAGACCCACCGCGTCTCCCTACGCGATTCGTAAGAGGCGAATAACTAGGGACTCAGTGACATGATGCGCGTTTGCTGTAAACTGTTCTAGTGACTTTCGTGCTTAATGGCCTTATATAGCCTACAAAGGCTGATAGGCCATAAAACACCATCAATCCAATCCAATCCCTCGTCATGGACCCCACCAACCATTCCCTTCGGAGGCTCTTCACTGAGAAGGCTCCAGAGAGAGCTCTTCCTAGGAATACTGAGCACAAGCCCCAACCTCCAGCAGTGTCACACTCCAGAGCAGCAGTTAAAAGAAATCAAACACAGAGGTCAAATTATAGATGAGGCCATTTCAGCATGAAAGACCCACCTTGGATGACTTTTAGAAGTTCTGGATATAGCTGTAAAACGGACACTGGAGTTTATGGTGAGAACAAAACTGTCCTGACTCAACTGGTGTCATGCGATAACGATAACTCCAGATAAGTGCGAAGTAGCCTACACGTTGTTTGCTTAGGTGCAGTGATAACATTGTTATCACGAAGATCGAGAATGGACTTCGAGTAACTGTTTACTATAACTTTCAAATAGGTTCTCTCCATGTCTTCCTGACGACGTCTCATTGTTTCCCTTTTCTTAGATTCTCTTGTGATGTGGATCTAGTTTCATCACGTACACCTCTTAAAAGCAACGACAAAGTTGCTTTGTTTTCCCTCAGTGACGTCGTGCACGCAATACTTGAAGCTCAGAGGACTGGGTGGACCACGCTATGTTTAGGACGGCTGTAACAGGGTTGAGATGGTAGCATCGTGGGCTTCTCCACATCTACCTCACTCCCACAGTGTTCAACAAGCAATTATGAACAAGTTTTATATTATGTCCATAAAATGTAATAAAAACAAGTTAGTGCATGTCATGCACAAAGTTTGTTGACGTGGCGGGCTAAGTTGATCAGAAATTAAGTTTTCGTGATTATGCATATTAGGCTTTTGTGGCCTCGAGCACATGCATAGTAAATGACTCAAAGACGAGGTGACGGGGAAAAATATCCTAACCCCTTTGTTACTCATTCCTGCCTCTCACAACTTGCCTTCACCACCGTACCTATGTCAGTCTTCCTTATCAGCACGCACTTTGTATAAAGCACTTTTCTCCTTCCGTCCATCTTGCACCCCTTACCCTTTGTCTCACCGTCTTCCCCCCCCCCCCCCCCCCCCTCTCCCCTGCTGTGGATCTGAGTGGTAGGATGGCAGAGTGGGATGTGCTGTCTGTTACGTGCTATACAGCCGGCCACAATCTATCGATGTATTGGCGTGCAGGTATGTTGTTGCTAGCACTTTAGGCTATAACACGGATTCTTTTGAATCTCTTGGTGCTCGTCTGTCGTTCTACAGTCAATCACAGAGACGACAAATTTGCGTAGTAGAGGAAAACGTAGCAACTTTACTTTCCTCACAACGGAACGTAGAATCACATACTCAAACAACAGGACCTCTGAAACTCTCTCAGTTCTTGATACACAGTCCGAAGATCAAAGCTCTAACGCTCAAAAGTCTGTCCATTCATTTTCGAAGGCAACTCCTCGCTAGCGTCTCCATTAAGCTGCACGACATCGCCATCTTGAATGTGATTCGACCGAGCCTGTATCTTTGCTATCATCTTCCAACAGAATGTAGATAACATGCGGGGTGGTACTCACTGTAGCACTTGAACACGCCTGCATCAGACAGCGTGAACTGTGTTGGCAAAGTTCGTGAGAATGTTAGCTGTAGGATTCGATAGGCCTCAGCCCTCCTTCACTTCGACCGCTCATCGCGCCAGATCTCTCCGTCCCTCCCCCTCGCGCATGCGTATTTCGCCATCTCCTACTTCCGTCATGTTCTAGTGCATACGTCACGCTTCTCGAAGAATCTACTGAGGTCTACGTACGGACAAAAAGTGGTAGAATCAATTTCCAATTCTTTATAAAGGAACCTTTGACAAATAACCAGAAAATAATATTCGCCGATATTTCCTCTCAATCATACTAAACTTAGGTCTAAACTCAAACGATGACTGTTGTTCACAACATCACCCCCCACTTAAGAAGAAATTTCCCTGGACATTTCTTCTAACAAAAATACTTGTAAACTCATATTTACACATAGTTTCAGGACTTCTACTCGGCGGTTCTGCTGAGATAATCAGCCCCAATGTTGTCCAGTCCTTTGACAGATTCCACCCGCATGTCAAAGTTTTGCAAGTACATCGCCCATCTCATGACACGACTGTTCGTGAACTTGGCAGAGTTCATGAATGTCAATGGTCGATGGTCCGTCTGCAGCACGAACTTGACACCTTGCAAGTAAGCCTCAAACTTGCGGATTCCCCAGATGATGCCCAGGCACTCCTTCTCGATGGTTGAGTACCTCTTCTCTGCGCTGGTTAATTTCTTGCTGGCATAGCTGACAGGAAACAGCTTTCCTTCCCGCTCTTGCATAAGGACGGCGCCAATCCCTTCGTCTGATGCATCAGTTCTCAAGACGAACAGCTTGGCTATATCTGGAAGTTGCAGAATCGGTTCTTTCGTCAGAAGGTCGCGGACTGCCTGGTAGGCTTTCTCTTGGGCTGGTCCCCAGGGTACTTGGTTCGGACATCCCTTCTTCAGCAGATCAGTGAGTGGAGCTGTGATGGCAGCAAAGTTGGGTATGTACTCCCTATAGTAACCAGCTAGACCCATGAAAGATCTGACCTTCTTCTTGGTAGTAGGACGTGGAGCATTCTGGATCTTGGTGATGTTTGCTTCCAGGAGCCCCTTCTGACCGTTCTTGAGGGAGTGACCAATGAAGTCCACATTGTCGGTCCCCAGGATGCACTTGCTGGCTCTCACAGTCAGGTCTGCTTTTGTGAGGCGGGTGAACAGCTCTCTCAAAGTCTTCATGTGTTCATCCCATGTCTTTGTATGTATTAGGAGGTCATCCCAGTAGCAGATCACGTTGTCCATGCCTGCTAGCATCTTCCTGAGGCCTCGTTTTAGGGTTGCTCCGCTGTTCACCATTCCGAAAGGCATTTTGAGACACTCATAAGTCGCATCTGGCGTTACGAATGCCGTCTTGGGTATGTCCTCGGCTCTCATGGGCACTTGCCAATACCCCTTGCTCAAATCGACTTTTGAGAAGAACTTGCTCCCCGCTAGACGTCGGAACAAATCTTCAGCTGTGGGCATGGGCTCGGGATCAAACACAGTGATCTTGTTGAGCTTCCTGTAGTCAATGCACACGCGGTTGCTACCATCAGGCTTCTTCACAACCACTACAGGTGATGCATAGGGAGATGTGGACTCCCTGATGACTCCCATCTCCAACATTTCGTTGATGTCCTTTTTCAGTGACTCGCGCGCTTGGTAGGGTATTGGGTACGGACGCGAGCGTACCGGAACTGATGAGGTGAGGTTCACTTCATGTTCGATCAGGGAAGTAGACCCTGGAGCGACTCGAAACCCATGCTCGAACTCGCCGACGAGCTCGCTAAGCTCGGCACGTTGACTGGCTGACAGTTGTTCCCCCACTTTGACATCACGCGCACCTTCTTTGTGGCCAACATCTCCCAGATCAAGGACATCTTCGTCTTCGAAGGTATAGTCGTCCTCAGACACGACGGCTCCTCCGATGACTTCTTCTGGGTCCGGTGTCCTCTCCACATATAGCTTCAAAAGATTGGCGTGGTAGACCTTCGACTTCTGTCCCACCTTTACTCGATAGTCATTGAGTCTGACCACACTTTCCACGGTGTAAGGACCTTTCCACTGCATAAGTAGCTTGTTGTGGTCAGTGGGCAAGAGGACCAACACTTTGTTTCCTGGTCGAAACTTTCGCACCACAGCGTTCCTGTCATAGTAGTGCTTTCCGCTGGTTTGAGCTTTCTCCAGGTTCTCTTGGGCGATCTGTAGAGTGTTCTCCAACTTTTCTCTAAGATCCACCACGTACTGGTAACTGGTTTTCACCTCCGGAGTTTCAATCTCTTTTGTCCACAACTCTTTCAGGATGTGCATTGGTCCCCTGACAGTCCTCCCATACAATAATTCGAACGGGGAGAAGCCTGTGGACTCCTGCGGTACCTCCCGATAGGAGAAAAGCAAGGCGTTGATGAACCGATGCCACTGTCTGGGTTCGTCGCTGCAGATCTTCTTCAGAGAGGCCTTCAATGTCCCATTAAACTTCTCCACCAGACCGTTGCACATTGGATGATAGGGAGTCGTCGTCAGATGCTTGATGCTCAGGAGACGGTTGACTTCCTCCATGCACTGCGAAACAAATTGCACCCCCAGGTCGGTAAGGATCTCCTCTGGCACTCCGACCCGGCTGAAGATGTCAACTAGGGCTTCAGCGACTGTCTCTGTGTCAATCTTCTTCAAAGGTACAGCTTCTGGGTATCTTGTGGCGTAATCAATCAGTGTCAGTATCCATCGGTGTCCCTCTTCACTGGCTGGTTTTATCTCACCGATAAGGTCGATGGCTACTCTCTTGAATGGCTGATCAACCAACGGCATCTTTTGCATAGGGACTTTGGTTATTCTCCCTTTTGGCACAGTCTTTTGGCAAATGTCGCAGGACCGGCAAAATCTGGTTACATCTTGCTGCAAGCCTGGCCAGTAGAATGCCGCTTGAATCCTGTCCGACGTCTTCTTGATGCCCAGGTGACCCCCCATGATTGAGTTGTGAGCCACCTCCATTACATGCTTTCTGAGTGGCGTGGGCACAATGACTTGCCGCAGAGGCTTGCCACCACTAACGTCAGGATGTTGAAAAACTCTGTAGAGAATCTTGTTTCTTTCTTCAAAGTGAACGACGCCTTTCCCTCTGGTGACCTTGTCCGTCCGGTTCCGATATTTCGATAGACCGGAATCTTCTTTCTGCATCTGGATCAGCTCCTCCTTGTTGACACTGACGTTCTTTGATAGGCTGCTCACTCTCAACGGCTTGGTTGCTTGCTTGTCTCGTTTGGCTTGTGCCCTGGTGGTTACAGCACCAACACAATGTTCCAGTTCAGGAGTGGATACCTCTTTGAACGGAAGAGGATCGTCTCTTGGCTGTTGTATCCGGCTTTCTGGTTTCCATTCAGGATCAGGATCGTTCGGCGACCGTGCTCCCTCGATATTTCCAATCATGACGTCATACATCGGCCTCTTCAAACAAACCGCCTCAACTTCACCCTTGAAGTATGGACTGTCAACAGACACCTTGGCTGTTGGCGCTCGCACGCATGTACAGTCTGCCATGAGTGTCAGTCTGAATTCTCCAGTTAGTTGGTCTTTGGTTACCAAATCTTCTTTGATGATGACGCCGCTGCAACCAGAATCTCTCAAGACGCTCACTTCATGCCCGTTGATCATCCCTTCGGCCACTGGCATGTTTGACGCGTTGACAGCCCCGTTGGCGACGACGGGGATGCTCTTGCCATTTGCGAGGAATATTTGGCCGTCCCTCACACATTCTTTGACGTCCTCTACTGAAACTGAAGTCACTGGTTTCGCACGGGGCAAAATGACACTTCCCGCGCAATTCTGTCGATTGGTAGGGTTGCGTGATTTTGGACTCTCTTTTTGCTCTGCAATGGACTCGTCTCTCAGCCTCTTTTTACATTGAGCAATTCGATGACCTACTTTCTTGCAGTAGAAACAGCCTTTCTGGTTTGGTGTGTCCGCTCCGTTCGGTGTATCGCCTATGCTTTGGATCTCGGTCTTCGGGGATTTCTGTCTTTGCTGTTGCTTTGGTGGAGCCATTGTCTTTCCATGTGCGGTCAAATATCGCTCTGCACACTTGGCAAGGTTCGACAGGGACTGAGATTCTTGTTCTTCCAAGTGGACTGCCAGATCTTTTTGGCATGCAGCCACGAACTGTTCTTTGACTATCAGGTCTCGCAGGTGATCATAGTCCTTTGTCAGTCCTGACAGCTCTACCCATTTCTGTAGATACGTCTTCAGCCGTTCGATGAACTGCTCTGGTGTTTCCCCTGCCTCTGGTTTGCACTCCCGGAAACGTTGTCTGTATCCCTTCTCTGTATAGTTGTAGTGACGAAGCAATGCATCTTTCAGCTTGTCGTAGTCCTTGGCGTCTTCTTCAGACATCCTGTTGTAGACATCGAGGGCACTCCCGGAGAGGAGAGCACTCAGTTTGATGGCCCATCCATCTTTCTGCCAATTCGCATTCTCAGCATACCTCTCAAATCTGCCAAGGTAGCTGTCGATCTTGTCCTTATCCTCTAAAAAGGACGGGATCTTTGGAGCCTTGTGTGATTCTCTTTGAACTGCACCCTCTCTTCTTGCACCATGCTGAATTCGCGCTAGTTCAAGTTCATGTTGACGTTGACGTTCTTTTTCTTGAGCTTCAAGTTCTCGTATACGTCCTCTTTCTTGCGCTTCTCTGGCACGTTCTTTTTCTCGAGCTTCTCTGTCACGTTCTTTTTCTTGAGTTTCGAGTTCAAGTTTTCGCATCTTCAGTTTCATCTCTTGTTCCTGTTGTTGTTCTCGTTCCCGAGATTTCACGTACTCGGTCAGCTGTTTACCCTTCAGTCCGATGTCAACTCCAGCCTGCCAGAAATCCGCCATCCTGGATAATGATGCAGCTCTTGGAGTGTCGGCGACTTTGACTGACGACGGCAATAGCTTTACTACACTTTACCGTGGACTCCCTATACACAAGACCACTGTCTTGAGTCCACACAGTAGGCGTCACGGTCTCGACGAAAATGACGTTACTGGCCTCGTTCGGCAATGTCGAATCTTGACTAGTCGACTCTTGACGAAGCTGTAGAGATCCTCGGCTTGGCCCCCAGTGTTACGTGCTATACAGCCGGCCACAATCTATCGATGTATTGGCGTGCAGGTATGTTGTTGCTAGCACTTTAGGCTATAACACGGATTCTTTTGAATCTCTTGGTGCTCGTCTGTCGTTCTACAGTCAATCACAGAGACGACAAATTTGCGTAGTAGAGGAAAACGTAGCAACTTTATTTTCCTCACAACGGAACGTAGAATCACACACTCAAACAACAGGACCTCTGAAACTCTCTCAGTTCTTGATACACAGCCCGAAGATCAAAGCTCTAACGCTCAAAAGTCTGTCCATTCATTTTCGAAGGCAACTCCTCGCTAGCGTCTCCATTAAGCTGCACGACATCGCCATCTTGAATGTGATTCGACCGAGCCTGTATCTTTGCTATCATCTTCCAACAGAATGCAGATAACATGCGGGGTGGTACTCACTGTAGCACTTGAACACGCCTGCATCAGACAGCGTGAACTGTGTTGGCAAAGTTCGTGAGAATGTTAGCTGTAGGATTCGATAGGCCTCAGCCCTCCTTCACTTCGACCGCTCATCGCGCCAGATCTCTCCGTCCCTCCCCCTCGCGCATGCGTATTTCGCCATCTCCTACTTCCGTCATGTTCTAGTGCATACGTCACGCTTCTCGAAGAATCTACTGAGGTCTACGTACGGACAAAAAGTGGTAGAATCAATTTCCAATTCTTTATAAAGGAACCTTTGACAAATAACCAGAAAATAATATTCGCCGATATTTCCTCTCAATCATACTAAACTTAGGTCTAAACTCAAACGATGACTGTTGTTCACAACACTGTCGTGCAATGGAGGCTCTTCATGAAGTGCTTTTCAAAGAAACAAGGGGTGATGAGTCCGAGAGAGATTTTGAGGGAGACTTTAATTTAAATACTTTATTGCCAAGGCTAGCCATACGTCTCACAAGAAATGAGTTTAGACTACAATCATGCAGTTGTCACGCTGCATGATCAACCTCGTCGAGGCATTGGCCTCATAGGTGCTGTCTCAGATTCAGAGAGAGTATACGTACATCGCTACATTACTCGTCTTATTTGCATTTGATCTCTCCACAAGCTTTTTGATGCATATTAATTATGTACAACTATATATGTGTCGATGCAAATATTTCTTTCTTAGATCGTTATGTTGGGGGGAATGTAAAAAAAAACTGCTCTACATTGACATTCAACTTCCAGAATGGACATTATGTGAGTCTGAGAGAGAGAGAGAGAGAGAGAGAGAGAGAGAGAGAGAGAGAGAGAGAGAGAGAGAGAAGGGGGGGGGGAGACAGAGAGAGAGAGAGAGAGAGAGAGAGAGCGAGACAGACAGACAGACAGACAGACAGAGAGAGACAAACAGAGGAGAGAGACAGACAGAGAGAGAGACAGAGAGAGAGAGACAGAGAGAGAGAGAGAGAGAGAGAGAGAGAGAAGAGAGGGAGAGAGAGAGAGAGAGAGAGAGAGAGAGAGAGAGAGAGAGAGAGAGAGAGAGAGAGAGACAGAGAGAGAGTCAGAGACAGAGACAGAGAGACAGAGAGACAGAGAGAAAGATTTTTATTTGATTTGATAAGCTTTTATTCAGGCCGACTACCCATCTAAGGTTTCAAATATACAAATAAATATACATATAAATATAAACATTAGAAGATCAATCTAAATCCATGACGAAAGTTTTAATACAACATTAATTCATTGTGTCTCCAGTTTTTCCTTCCAAGGATTCGACCCGAAGCGGCTTAAACTCTGAGAGAGAGAGAGAGAGAGAGAGAGAGAGAGAGAGAGAGAGAGAGAGAGAGAGAGAGAGAGAGAGAGAGAGAGAGAGAGAACTGAGCTGAAACTTAAACTAAACTGAAGGTTGTTTTGTTCACAGACCGACTTGAAATTGAAATATGCAATAGTACATCAACAAGTATAATCGATATTTCTCACACGGATCAAAAGAACAAATTGTGCAGCGGTTGACACATTCATGGGGCTGCTACAAAGCTGATTCCTTTTCTCTTCTCCTGTGAGCATAATATACATGTATGTACTTCGATACATCCTTTGTTGTCCGGTTATTGGTACCTTTCAAAAGAAAGCTACAATCTCTACCTGATTGTACATGACGTGCTATGTACCTCTCTCTGAGATTGGCATATTTCTGCAGTTCAACAGAAAATGTCTTTTAGAGAGAGAGAGAGAGAGAGAGAGAGAGAGAGAGAGAGACAGACAGACAGACAGACAGACAGACAGACAGACAGACAGACAGACAGACAGACAGACAGACAGACAGACAGACAGGCAGGCAGGCAGGCAGGCAGGCAGGCACACACAGACAAAGACAGACAGACAGACAGACAGACAGACGGACAGACAGACAGACAGACAGGCAGGCAGGCAGACAGACCGACCGACTATAGTTGAAATACAAAAACGCATTCTTACCGTGCTGCTAGTGTCTGATCCGGGGCATTGCGAGGAGGCCCGGAACAGCAGAAGAACGGGATCGAGCCGATTCGTAATTGTGAATCAACTCAGAAGCTAGCGAGTGCAGACCTGAGACACGCTGTGAAAGTCTTGGTGGACTAATTACGGCTGAAATGGTCGTTGTCGGAAACATTTCCGGACACTGTACCCGGGGTACTCTGTCCGACCGGACAAAGTACCCCGGGTACAGTGTCCGATTGGACAGCGTTTGCTGCAAACCCCACAAGTCGGAAATCATCGTGCCGTACCGTCGCTTGACATAACGATTACACCCGAATCACGCGGACCGTTAAGGTGCATGGAGTACAGTACCGCCGAGCAAGACGTTTGTCAAAAAACGCAGATACATAACGCGACCGGATCTTAGCATAACTCCCCAAGAGTGCGAAGTCAGTCAGGCGGAGTGGCGGGTGCAGTCTGACCGGAGTTGAGCGCTAAAATCGGTATGTCACGTGACTGTAAGGACGAGATTTCAAACTGGGGTACTCTGTCCAATCGGACACTGTACCCGGGGTACTTTGTCCGGTCGGACAGAGTACCTCGGGTACAGTGTCCGGAAATGTTTCCGACAACGACCATTTCAGCATTACTATTATCGTGAAAAGTGAGGACTCGAGCTGGAGAACTGTTGGGGAACCTTGGCAGAACGGGAAGGCTGACCAATCACAACCGTTTTTCCGCCCTCACGTCCAACCCCCATCCCCCCCAACACCTACCCCCCACCTCCCACCCCCACCCACGTTCCACTATCCATCCCAACCTCCACCCCCAATCCCCCACTCTATCCACCCTATCTTACTTGACCCCGCAGTAGTAGCATCCAGTTTCCCTCACCAAGCTCTAATCTCAAAAGCACTTTGATTGGTCCCTGGAAATCTATGGTTGGTCTAGCTGCTGGTTGCTTCCTCAGGTGTCGCTTTTGCCTTTTAAATAGAATTTGTGGTATTCCACCACAGTCTCAGGCTGGTTGAGGTAACTCCAATCCAGGCCTCGGGTCGACATGCCCTACCTGTCCCCCCTAGAAACTATGAAGTGGTGGAAAGTGGATCTGATACACCTCATGCCCGTGCTGATTCAATCATCCAATCCACACAGTTCAACACTACCATACCACACCACAACATGCCACACCATACCATGCCACACCAAAACACATCTCACCACACAACATCGCACCGCACCACGCCACGCTACGCCACACCACGCCACGCCACGCCATACCACGCCACGCTACGCTACGCTACGCCACGCCACGCCATACCACGCCACGCTACGCTACGCCACGCCACGCCACGCCACGTCACGCCACGTCATACCACGCCACGCTACGGCACGCCACGCTACGCCACGCCACATCACGCCACGCCACGCCATACCACGCCACGCCACGCCACGCCACGCCACGCCACGCCACATCACGCCACGCCACGCCACGCTACGCCCCGCCATACCACGCCACGCCACGCCACACCACGCCACTCTACGCCACGCCACGCCACGCTACGCTACGTCACGCCACGCCACGCCACATCACGCCACACCACGCCACACCACGCCATACCACGCCACGCCACGCCATACCACGCCACGCCACGCCACGCCACGCCACGCCACGCCACGCCACGCCACGCCACGCCACGCTACGCTACGTCACGCCACCCCACGCCACGCCACGCCATACCACGCCACGCTACGCCACGCCACGCCACGCCACGCCACATCACGCCACACCACGCCACATCACGCCACCCCACGCCATACCACGTCACGCCACGCCACGCCATACCACGTCACGCCACGCCACGCCACGCCACGCTACGCCACGTCACATCACGCCACGCCACGCCACATCACGCCATGCCATGCCATACTTCGCCACGCCACGCCACGCCAGGCCACATTACGCCACGCTACGCCACGCCACGCCACGCCACGCCACGCCATACCACGCCACGCTACGCCACGCCACGCCACGCCATATTACGCCACGCCACGCCACGCCATACCACGCCACGCTACGCCACGTTACGCCACGCCACGCCACGCCACGCCACGCCACGCCACGCCACGCCATACCACGCCACGCCACGACACGCCACGCCATACCACTCCACGCCAAGCCACGCCACGCCACGCCACGCCACGCTACGCCACGCCACGCCACGCCACGCCATACCACGCCACGCCATGCCACGCCACATCACGCCACGCCACGCCACATCACGCCACGCCACGCCATACCACGCCACGCCACGCCACGCCACGCCACGCCATACCACGCCACGCCACATTACGCAACGTGACTCAACACCACATCACGCCACATTACACCCCGCCGCGCCACGATACGCCACGCCACGCCACGCCACGCCACATCACGCCACGCCACGCCACATCACGCCACGTCACGCCACGCCACGCCACGCCACGCCACATCACGCCACGCCACGCCACATCACGCCACGCCACGCCATACCACGCCACGCCACGCCACGCCACGCCACGCCACGCCACGCCATACCACGCCACGCCACATTACGCAACGTGACTCAACACCACATCACGCCACATTACACCCCGCCGCGCCATGCCACGCCACGCCACACCACATCACGCCACGCCATACCACGCCACGCCACGCCACGCCACGCCACACCACATCACGCCACACTACGCCACGCCACACCACATCACGCCATACCACGCCACGCCACA
>JAWQFJ010017418.1:32500-35358 GCA_034096865.1 Theodoxus fluviatilis
CCGGTGCGTGGTGCGACTGCTGCTCAGAGCCAATTCGCACATCACCAAGCTTTGTCTGTCGTGTGTGCCCCGACCGTATCTACTGCACAGACTGCTTCGCCTCTGTTTCCCACCCAGATCATGACTTCCGCAGAAAACCGAAATTATAACAGCCGGGTAAAAGTTCAAGAAACTATCTAATGAGTCATGATAGGTATTTGTTATTGTTACCTTGACATTCCAGCTCGTGCTCATACTGATGAATGATGACATTTACTGTGCTAGTTCGTTTTTTAAAAGTCCGAATCTAATTGTAAAATTACATCCTTATAGATGTGTCACAGACAGAAAATCAACTCTTTGTGCTTAGATTCCACCGCGTTTTGAAGTCTGTAACTTTCTGTATGCTTGGGATTTTTGCGTGAAGGTGGCACCATCATGTGATTGAAATTGGTCAAGATGTGTAATCCTCCCGATTAAATTGCTTTGTTTTGTTGTTATTATTGAGCATGCTAGGCTGACTGTTTTATGAAAATTTTGTGACATAATTCTGGCTGTTCCCTATACCTGACCTTCCCATTCCTTGATATTTACCGCCTAGAATTTTGACAAATATTGTATCAGAGTAAATATACAGGCTTGGAGGGCAGAAAGAGGAAGCCGCTTCTGTTGTTGGTCAGGATATTCCCCTCTAGAAGTTTCCGCCTTTCATACATGCAGGAATACAGTAACAAGTGTGAGATTGATACAATATTTATCGTGGACGAAGTTTGCCAAAAGAAGAGTTTTGGTTTTCTGTTACATTCCTGTTTACTTAAATTTATGTTCTGGCATTGCCATAATTGGAATGTAATTTGCTGATATGGTTTCAGACCAAGTGTCCATTTGTTTGAAAATTCGTTTGCATGTTGCTTTTGTCACTGATTCATCCTTGTCTATGGGCCTATGGCCTCGACAAATAAAGTGTCAAAGTGTCAAAGTGTCAAAAGTGTCTCTCTCTCTCTCTCTCTCTCTCTCTCTCTCCCCTTCTCTCTCTCTTTCTCTCTCTGTCTTTCTCTCTCTGTCTTTCTCTCTCTCTCTCTCCTTCTCTCTCTCTCTCTCTCTCTCTCTCTCTCTCTCTCTCTCTCTCTGACGTTGTCTTGGTGACCAAACAACTAAAACCAATATGGAACGAACAATCTACTTACCTGTATCTTCAAAACTTGCTTGCTGAACATGGATCAAACAATGTGCTTGGCCATTCCGAGAGTATCCTAGATATTGACAGCTACACGGACGCTTTAACAAAGTCCATAGTAAAGTCAGCAGAGTTCATGACTAAAACTTTTAGGTGCGTTAAAAGATGTGTTGCAAACAATCTATGGTATGACAAAGATTGCCGGTCACTTACGAAAATACTTACCAACTTGCTCCATAAGTATACCCGAAGTCTTGCTGACAACGATAAACGTAACTATCTGGACTTTAGAAGACAATATAAACGACTCATCAGAGAGAGAAAAGGGACATACAAGTCAAAAATGACTAGTTAAATTGAATCTAGTCTGAAAACGCCAGATTTATACTGGAAACATATCCGAGAGCTAAGTGGGAGCAAAAGAAAATAGAATAGAATAGAAAACAAAGTTTGCTACGAACATTTCAACAAAGGCGTTTGACTCTAGCTCCGAAAATGATGAACATGGCATGTTTCAGTCAACTGAGCCTAACGAGAATCTTGAAACTGAGGATATCGTCGGTGATATTACTGATGAAGAAATAACTCTTTCTATACACATATTAAAATCAGGTAGATCTGCCGGAGCCGATGGTATCCTCGGCGAGATGTTAAAGACGGGAGTTTATTATCTCACACCTTATATAAAGAAACTCTTTAATGAAATTTTGACTCGTGGAACTTACCCTACTTCATGGACTAGATCAATAACTGTTCCCATACACAAAAGTGGAAGTACTAATGACCCTGATAACTTTAGAGGTATTTCGACCACAAGTGTTCTAAGCAAAGCGTTTATGAGTATTCTTACCGACAGGATGAGGAACTGGGCTGATGAACATGACCACATCCAGGAAGAGCAGAGTGGGTTTCGCAGAGGTTTCTTCACGATGGATAATATATTTACTCTACATGCAGTGATAGAATATCACCTACTCTAATAGTTCCAGGGGCCTTAAACAAGAGGCTTGTTCAGGAGGCGCAGCGCTGCAAAGCGCTGATCAGCGCTGCATGTGATTCACTCCTGAACAGCAATTTTGGGGCGTGATTCACTGAGGGTTATTTTACGCATCGACGGCCAGTGCGGGATCGAAGACGCCATTTTGAAAATGATGCAAAATCGTCTGAATCACCTCGGATCGGTGATGCAAAGCGCTGCTCAGCGCTGCATGTGATTCACTCCTGAACAGCAATTTTGGGGCGTGATTCACTCAGCGCTGAGCAGCGCTTTGCATCACCGATCCGAGGTGATTCAGACGATGTTGCATCATTTTTAAAATGGCGTCTTCGATCCCGCACTGGCCGTCGATGCGTAAAATAACCCTCAGAAACATCATTTTGGGATTGGAACGGGCTTTATTTGTCTCAAGCGCCCTGTATGCGCGAGTAATGGCAAGTAAGGATGACACAGTAGTGGACTTTATTCATGCTGAATACATTTAAACGTGCATAAACGATGTCTGTGGCAAAAAAAAACACACACTTTCTTAGCGTCCATCAACACAACATGGGGCGCAGAAGATTTACCTCCCCTTTAACAAGTGAAGCGTTGCAGAAAATCTATGGTGTTCAGGAGAGGCAAAGAGCGCTGAATTGCCAACATGAAGCGCTCATGCAGCGCTTTATACTCCTGAACAAGCCTAAGGATGCCATTTGCCACAAC
>JAWQFJ010017419.1:5000-7500 GCA_034096865.1 Theodoxus fluviatilis
GAACTTATCACTATTAAAAAGAATCACATAGCAGTGTAAAGAGCGAACAGACGAAAGGAGACGGAAATGTGAGCCCAAAAAACTGAGCGAAAGTCACGTGCAGAGGTGCTGTGTCGCATCAGTGGAACGATAAGTCACAGTGCATGCGAGTGGCCTCCCTTGATGAGATGAAGGTGGCGGCGCACTGTTGCCCTGGCAACGTAGTGGAGTCGTTCACTACCGACCCACTAGGTAGATGTTTCCACGGCGCCACGTTGCTTACATTGTAGCGCCTATGAAACACCTCTCCAGTGAGCCGCACTTGTCTCGCGCTTCCTGCTGCTCGGCCTAGTCTGCCTCGATTCCGTCAAGAGGAAACACAGTACGTATACATGATGGTAACGCATAACGCGAAACTGTGGTATCACGCTTTGACTAAAACATGAATGCGATGGTATATTCAGCTTCCTAAGTGGTTCAAATAAAAACAATGTATTCTTGTAGCAATGTAGGTGGGGGGTTTTCTTCTCATGATGACTGCACGGACGTGTCACGAATTGTTGTATAGCAGTAACAGGTAACTCATGATTATATGTAATGACAGGAAATATTACAGACGTTCTGTACGAACGGACCTCTACCAGCGAAGTAGTTTTACGTTCCATTTAAAACTTCAGAGCGTTAAAAATGTTTCGGTAAATGATAATCGTTATTCTTTTTCAAAAATAGATTGCTCTTGATCAAATGATAGATTTGCTAATGAAAATAGCTTAAAACCTAGAGGTCGGCATTTTAATGAGCGTGGAACTAAAATGATTGTGAAACACCATTCAAGCAGCAATAACCGATACTTTGACAGTTCATGAATCGTCAATTTTACCTCCTTTGCATACGTGAATGTGCGTGCTTTGTTCCCTCCCTTTTCAAATAAAAACACCAACTGAATAACTGTTGTTTTTGTCTTATTTGGGGAGGGGAATTACACTCAGACATGTAAATGTCATGGCAAGAAAACAAAACAATTGTCAAGGATTCGTGATTGGGGTAGATAGCAGCTGGTATATTCTTTCATCATATGGTGTATGCACTGCGTTTCTGAGGGACTGTTAGTAGGTTTACAGCACAGCAAACGTAAAGGGGGAATGCTACATGGGAGATGGTCTTCTGCACGGCCAATGGCCATGGAACCCAACTGATGTAGGGGACACTGAGCGACCCCAGTCGTATGTGTTCTTCTTAGATAGGTCTCAGCGGACGACAACTTGCAACAATCACTGAGTCTCTTTCATTGTGTAATCAAGCAATGCAAATGAGTAAAAGTACAGGCGTTCAGAATCCTTACATATCTCTGCTTTGTTGTCATGGCATGACAATTGTCCAACATGCCTATTTCAAACTATCGCTAGTTGTGTTAACAAGTATGCCGCTTCTACTGCACTGCATACAGATGTGAGAAAGTTTCACTCATTATAGAACCCATTATCTCCTCCATGCTTTATTATTTATATCAGATTCACCAAATTATGGCGGAAGCTTTGAGGTCACAGCAAACAACTAGGGCATTTACGTTTATTCGGGTCGACATCATTCTAGCACAGACTAAAGATAGAGTGGTGGACAGCTGTAAGCAGTTCAAACTCTACAGCTATGCGTCATATCATTCTGCTTGCTGCTAAAGTGCCGTCCTAAGTTTGGCAGTTCAGGCTAATGCTAGGCCAAGCAGGCGGAAGTGAGACTTCTCCAACGATGGAAGTCTTGAACTCGAGGGCTGCAGACAGGTCAGTTTTGCTGTGGGTTAGAAGTCACATCATGCCGCTACGTGCATAAGCATAAGCAGAAAGCTACCGACTTACCTTCATCACGGTAAACACCTGACAATCAAAGAGAAACACATACATACATGCCCACACGTGCAGAAAGAACAAGGATAGCGCGCGAGCGAGGGAGGAGTATTCACCTTGGACACCGAGCTTAGGCGCCTCTCGTCCCACTCCGAGTCTATGCCTTCTTCGCACTTTCAAATAAGCAAACAACAATGGTCATTATTTCTTCAAGAGAGTGCAGTGGACATGAAGAGGCAAGCTGCCTTCCCTACCAGTGCTGTTTTGTGCTTTTCTGTAGTTACACATCAAAGGAACGCCTCGAAGAAAACGTTTAGAGGAAAAGTTGTGAACAGTGCATGTATCTTGTTGCAACAAAGGTGATGTGCCAGTTATCGTAAATTAATAGATTAGTAATTTGCCGAATATCATCCGGTGCTTTAAAAAAAAACGTGTTCTGGTAAGATGCTGAAATAAATGCAAAGCGCGCGTCAGCACAATTAAAAGTGTATAACATATTCCACTCGAACGCATTAAATGAAAACTTTGCCCAACGTTTACTGTCAAATAGAACTAAATATTCAAAATCAAAATCATTTGCTTTAAAATATGTTTACAGAACGTACGCTAAATCTACTTTAGCAAAGAAATGTTACGTATACTTTCAAAGGATCTCAGTAGAAGCCATTCATCGAAATATT
>JAWQFJ010017419.1:12500-32500 GCA_034096865.1 Theodoxus fluviatilis
GACAAAAGTAAAGAGAGATAAATAGACAGAGACACAAAGATATATATATATATATATATATATATATATAGAGAGAGAGAGAGAGAGAGAGAGAGAGAGGATCTAATAGACATAAAAGTAAAGCTATATTAGTAGATCCAGAAGCATAGGTACAAGAGCAGAACAGAGTGACTGGGCATGATGGGGCTAAAGGAATTCGAGTTCATAACATAAATAATCAAGAAAGAAAAGGTCTAAGTGAAGTTTGCATTGAGAGAGTAGTTTAGTATAATGTAGCTAAATCATATGCTTTTCCAAGTAGGTATCAGGAAACTAACAAAGGATAAACCCCATTTAATTTATTTCATAGTCAATAATGGACAGTTGTCTATCCTGCTCAAGAAAGAGGTCAGTACTTTCCAGCATCTGTTAACACAAACAGTGCAATGTCTTTTTGCAGCTCACCTTGCCACAGTGGGTTTTAGAAATAGATAAGCCATGTCTGAAAGTTGTCACACAAAATTCTACCAGAAGTTTCTAGTAATACATATAGTTTAGTTAGTAACTGATGAACAGTGCAATCTACTATCACTCACTATTTATTTGTGACCTGTGCTTCATGCACTACGGAGATCAGTTGCTCAACTTCCCCGACTACTGTATTAGTCTATTTCACAACATGTCGACTGTGAGGACACTATAAGACAATGAGAAGAAATCAGCATAAAACACATCAGGAAGGAAATGTACTAGTATAATACTGAATCCAGTGCACGAGGGAGACGTTGGTGTATCAGTCACACACATCTGTTCCTGACCTGAGCTCTGGTCTCGAATGCTAGTGCCTCCTAGAAGATCCAGGTCTGGGGCTTGAGACACTCCTGACAACAGCAACGACCACAAGACGGTGCCAGAGCAGAGCAGAGTGGGAGGAAAGGCGACAGCAGAAATGCGCGGTAGCAAGCATTGTCCCGTCCACAACCAGTCATTACTTGTTCAAAGTCTTTGATTTTCCTGTAAGCGTACTGTTTTCTGTCACAATATCTTCGATTTTATAGTGTCCACTACTAACAACACTCCAATGAGAAAGCTTACGTATTCTTTGTGATGGGGAAAAGTGAGGGGGAAAAAAGCACGAATTATTGTCCCACAAAGACTATAATTATTTAGTTTTTCTTTGCAAAAACTCCAATATTCCAGTAACACTAAGTATTATCTGATGTTCTAATGCGTATCACATCTACATCTTTAACATTTTTGTTGTACTAATCTCGGACTCAGCGATCTCCTGTGTCATTGGGATCCATGCTAAAGCTTGGGTTTACACATTTTAGGTTTTAAAATTCCAGTTATTCTGAACAATGTCAATATGATTCTCTGTCAATGATTTACTGAATGACCATAAAGCATAAAATGTCTCCTCAGCAAGCCTCCATTTTCCGAGTGGCCAATTTCAATAGTAATTTTGAGACCTGCAAACCGATGCGCTACTGCGTACATGAATGAAAAGAAATCACATGCTGACAATGCTTACTCGCTTGTATAATACATATCCACAGTGTTGAACGTCGCAAGGACTCTAGCATAGTATCTACGGCAAAAGATGTAATGAACCGAATAACGTTTATTCGGATGCCAGGATGCAAAAACAAATGTAAACACATTTTGCACAAAATGACAGCGTCTTCCCCCCGAATTACATTGAAGACGTGTGCCTACACTAAGACAAATACCAAAACATTAGTAACTGCATTCAACACAACACCACTCAATGAATAATCTATCCACATCTCTACACAGCACAACCACATGATGACACAAGGCACGCAGTTCTGGCATAGCACACAACGCCCTGCAGGCAGCCCATCATAAAGAAAAGACGCATGGCACTAAGTCTTTAGAACACAGGGGAGGGGCGAGAGGCTGGGAAACTAGAGTAACTCTGGCTCTACTCTCGGGTCGGGAGTTCGGGTCATGGAGAGGAATCCATCGGCGGCAACGACGTCATATGGCTATGACGTCACGCTGACTGTGACGCCGCTACCATGCAAGTACCTGCCACAGAGTACTCGTCGCCTGGCACGCTGTCGTCCGAGCAGTAGATCTTACTGTGCTCGAGGTCTATACTCACGCACTGCCGCACTGTACCAGAGCGCAGCATGAGGGAGGACAGACGCGACACGTAAGCACAGAGTCGGGGGAGCTGGGCTCAAGTCTACACCACGACAAAGTGCTCATCTTCCACTTTTTGTTATTGTTGGAATATGAAATATGTCTTGAGTTGCAATGGATTGCCGGGCAATTTTCAATGACTTTATGTAATAAATTCGAACAAAGTCAAAATCGTACAGAACAGTTGAGATAACTAACGGTAAGTGCGACTTTGTATTACCACGTCATGGACATGTGACAATGTATGAACAATGGTATTACAGAGAATAAAACATATCATTCAGTTGCAAGATATTTGACTCCATGATTCTGATTCGATATGGTTACGAACAAAAAATGCGTCCCCATCTAGTTTCATGATGGTCTGGGAAGTAATTCCCATTGAACATACACGAATATTTATCGGCAATACGATACCTATTACAAACCTAAATATTTCGCGCTCCAAGACACAGTTCTCCATAGGATTACTTTTTCGTCTTTTAGTTAATCAGGTATCCATGTGTATCACATTCGCCTTTTACCGACATTTTTTTCTTCTTATTTCTCAGCCAAGTCGTCTTCTAGAAACAGGAACAATTAGGAGTAAACAGACCCTCCGTGCACGGAGATTTTCACATCTCCTATTGAGGAAAAATTCAGAATCACGAGTCGAAGGTAAAAGCTGATCTACTTTATTATGTTATTGTATCCTGCGACCAGATAAACTCCCAAAAGAGCTCAATGTTCCGATTTCACATTCCTTGTTACATGGACCGTCACAGTGCATCACATTGGCAGGAAACCTAACTACTGCATAATATTTTTCGAAATGTATACATGTATTATAATCTGTTGCTATCGATTGTCACGTGGTCGTGGTGTAGATCAGAGCCTTTCCCTGCAAACAGAGCCTATGGGTTCAGGGGTCAAAGTTTGCTATCTCAAGGGCTTGGTTCAATGTTGCACACACATGATATTTCAAGAATGCTATGCCGTAGAAGACAAGGAGCGAAGGGATTATGAGTGAGCAGAGAGAGAGAGAGAGAGAGAGAGAGAGATAGAGAGAGAGATAGAGAGAGAGATAGAGAGAGAGATAGAGAGAGAGAGAGAGAGGGATGAGGGGTGGGGTGGTGGTGGTGGATGATGATGAAGATATACAGGTTTTCTCAATAACTATGAGCTCCGTCGAGATCGAGTCAAACAGAGTTATCTTTTCCTACTTCAGGGAAACAATGGCACGTCGCTTACAAAACCTGTGAACGACACGACTGTTTTTTAAGCAGAAAGTTTGTTGTTTCTACAATGGTGACCTCCTGCTGTGTGAAGAACTGCCACAATAGGCATGACAGAGAGAAAGATCGACGTTTTTTTGTCGTGCCGCGTGTTGCAACGCGAAAAGGCAAGGAAATGCTGGATCTCACAACTCAAAGGCGCGGCGTGAGTGGTTCGCTCAAATTGTAGTGTCTCTGATTGAAGTAAACGCCTGCTGCTGCTTTCTCTCTCTCTCTCTCTCTCTCTCTCTCTCTCTCTCTCTCTCTCTCTCTCTCTCTCTCTCTCGTCTTCATTCTCTCTCTCTCGTCTTCATTCTCTCTCTCTCGTCTTCATTCTCTCTCTCGACTTCATTCACTCTCTCTCTCTCTCTCTCTCTCTCTCTCTCTCAGGTACACAGATATGCGTGGATGTGGGCATTGCTGAGCGAAAAGCTGAAGCGAAGGACAAAGGGTCTGTCTGTCTGTCTGTCTGTCTGTCTGTCTGTCTGTCTGTCTGTCTGTCTGTCTGTCTGTCTGTCTGTCTGTCTGTCTGTCTGTCTGTCTGTCTGTCTCTCTGTCTCCCTGCCTGCTTGCCTGCCTGCCTGTCTGCCTGCATGCCTGTCTTCACTGTCTGCACTGCCTGCACTGTCTCCATAGAGAGGGAGGGAAGGGAGAAAGATGCATTTACAGCTCTCGCCGCTGTACTCGCTGCCTGTCATGCCTGCCTATCCCAAGCCATCACCCACCGTGCTTCTAGGCATGCACATTTACACACACACACACACACATACACGTTTGCATGTACACACAAAATAAAGGTTGTGATTACGAAAACTATTTTCAGTAAGACGTATCACCAAAAATAGTCTGAAATAAACCTATTTTGTTTACTCCCAGGGTAAAATCTCATCGTACACCGTCCTATTTCACGGTCACTTGTAAGTTGTCGCTGCGAACGAATCCTATTCACAAAACGTCGACCCAGATTTGTACCGGTCAGATTGAACAAACATTGAATATTGATGATATTGCTGTTTTGTAGTATCAAAAAGTCAAATCAGGTAACAGAACAAAACACTGTTGTTAGTCTCTGTGATCCGAACAAACAAATCGATCTGCCTTAGTGTCAAAAGTGAGTGACTTCAGGTTCAGTTGAGCGATCCACTCACGCCGCGCCTTTGAGTTGTGAGATCCAGCATTTCCTTGCCTTTTCGCGTTGCAACACGCGGCACGACAAAAAAAAAACGTCGATCTTTCTCTCTGTCATGCCTATTGTGGCAGTTCTTCACACAGCAGGAGGTCACCATTGTAGAAACAACAAACTTTCTGCTCCAAAAACAGTCGTGTCGTTCACAGGTTTTGTAAGCGACGTGCCATTGTTTCCCTGAAGTAGGAAAAGATAACTCTGTTTGACTCGATCTCGACGGAGCTCATACACTGCTATACTACTGACACGATAATACAATAAGAGACGTATCAATAAACCTGTTGTGGTAGAATTTTATGCAGCTTTCAATGCACGTGACAAGGATTAATTAATCAATTTCAAAACACGGGAATTCCAAGATAGGTGCATTTTAATAGTTTTTAAACTGGAACGCTATTTAGTAGTTTAGAGACTTGTATGCGAGCGCAGGTGCGCGAAAAGACTTGAACTCAAATCATACAGGGAGGTAACTCTTCGAAGCATAGACCGCAACGATAGTTCGTAGAAGGTCGTTGTTTCACGACTTCAGCTGTGTACGGGATGGTTTAGGGCCTGCATTTAAAATATTTTTACTTGAAGCGGTCAGACATTGTATTTATTTACTTTGTGATCGAAAATAAAATGTATTGAATAACGAGGGAACGTTTTTATATATACTAATATAACGAATACGAAACCAGTTTCTTTTGCTGAACTGTTATTTCATCTGAGTGCAAGACTGAAAAACTGTCAGCCTGAACAGAAGCCACAACAATCCTGGTAATAAGGGGTTTAAGGACGGAAAACCATAATTAACTCTTATCTCGCAGGAAATGAAACAGAAGCTGTCTGTTTGTTATGGCGGTCAGTGTTTCGCGGGATGACGATGAGAGGATAACAACACACAACACATTTTTCTTATAGATATGTATAATATAATGGCTGGTGAAGTATTGATATAAATCAGTTCCTGCCCTGACTGTGTAAACCAGTATCAGATCAGTGAACTGGGCCCGTATTCACAACGGCGATTTATCGGCGATTTATGTTAACTCCGATTTATCTCTAAACTCAGACGATTCCATCTGCCTGTTCCGCTTTCCCTTGGCTGGAAACCAGTATATATAGCAAAGCGCAACCTAGGATCCTCTGACGAGCGTACCTTATCTAACCGATCAAGATAACGCGGGGCTAGGGGATAAATCGAGTGTTAAAAAGATAAATCGCCGTTGTGAATACGGGCCCAGGTTGACCTTTCACGATAAAAGCAACATTCGTTTATTGTGCAAAATGGATTCATGACAAACAGTAGTGATGGACCAAAGTGACACATCGGCAGGCAAGATGTGGAAGTATAACAATGGCTGCAATTCAAGCCAAGCGCGAGATGAGACACCCGATATGATCACCGTCACGAGACAACGCGGGCAATACGTACCTCCATCGAGTTTGGGATGCTGTACACTGATGTCATTCATGCTGACTTGCCCAAACATCGACCAGAACAAACTGTAAAAGGTTTGCCGCAACCTGCAAAGGGACAATTCATGTTGCAGTTGGGACGGCGCACAGGTTAAATAATTCAACAATAGAATGAAATACAAAGCAGCAACAAGAGTAGACCCCCTCAGAATACATGAGTTAAATTTGATTGATTGATTGGTTGATTGATTGATTGATTGATCGATCCATTGATTGATTGATGATTATTGATTCTCTGACTAATTGACTGATGACTGATTAATCCATTCAACATCCTTCCATCTCTCATCCATCCATCCGTCCGTCCGTCCGTCCGTCCATCCATCCATCCATCCATTCATCCATCTAGTCTGTCTGTCTTTCTGTCTGTCTGTCTGTCGATTTATTCATTTGTTCTTTTGTTTGTTCGTTCTTTTGTTAATTCATTCATTCATTCATTCATTCAGTCATTCATTCATTCATTCATTCATTCATCCATTTAATCATTTATTCATTTATTTATTTATTTATTTATTTATTTATTTATTTATTTATTTATTTATTTAT
This sequence comes from Theodoxus fluviatilis, assembly GCA_034096865.1. Classification (NCBI taxonomy): domain Eukaryota; kingdom Metazoa; phylum Mollusca; class Gastropoda; order Cycloneritida; family Neritidae; genus Theodoxus; species Theodoxus fluviatilis. Next base: position 19,098 of record JAWQFJ010017419.1, read on the forward strand.
TTATTTATTTATTTATTTATTTATTTATTTATTTATTTATTTATTTATTTATTTATTTATTTATTTATTTATTTATTTATTTATTTATTTATTTATTTATTTATTTATTTATTTATTTATGTATGTATTTATTTATTTATTTATTTATTTATTTATTTATTTATTTATTTATTTATTTATTTATTTATTTATTTATTTATTTATTTATTTATTTATTTATTTATTTATTTATTTATTTATTTATTTATTTATTTATTTATTTATTTATTTATTTATTTATTTATTTATTTATTTATTTATTTATTTATTTATTTATTTCTTTATTTCTTTATTTATTTATTTATTTATTTATTTCTTTATTTCTTTCTTTCTTTATTTATTTATTTATTTATTTATTTATTTATTTATTTATTTATTTATTTATTCATGATGATGATGATGATGATGATGATGTCTACTTGTATAGCGCACGTATCCATGCTGGCAGCATGCTCAAGGCGCTTTAGCCGATGTTGAGGCTGTCTCTCAGTGTGTAGTGTCTCAAGTCAATGAGACCAGTCTCCTGCTGCCAAGGGCGCTGGCACTGTTTTCCACAAAGGAGAAATTGTGCGTGCTGGGTGTTTTTACTGTGGCCGACACCCACCCGTCGAGGACATGAGCGTCAGGATCTTTATAGTGCGTGATTTTGATGTTGTGAATGCGTATCACACACTAGACCTCGGTTTATTCATTCATTCATTCATTTATTTATTTATTTATTTATTTATTTATTTATTTATTTATTTATTTATTTATTTATTTATTTATTTATTTATTTATTTATTTATTTATTTATTTATTGGGGAAGAGGGTAAATAGTCGATGCTTTTAAATATGTATTAAGTTTTCGTTAGATATATGGATGGGTGGATGGACGGATGGATTTTTACTGCCTATCAGCCTTTTTAGGCTATGAAAGGCTATTGATCACAATGAATAAGTTGTTGGTGAGAATAAGAAAAAGGGAAATCACGATATTCCTAGTTTGTCGCCACTTACGAAATGCGTAGGGAGACGTGGTGGGTCAACTCTCACCCCCACCCCAGCACACCCCAGCACACCCCACCTCACCCCACCCCACCCCACCCCACCCCACCCCACCCCACCCCACCCCACCCCACCCCACCCCACCCCACCCCACCCCACCCCACCCCACCCCACCCCACCCCACCCCACCCCACCCCACCCCACAAGGGTGAAATTTCCGTTAGAGCTGATGCGAAAATGCGAACAAACAAAAAAGAGTATAAGCTAGAGGAGGAAAATACATCTTCACATTTTTCCATTTGTTCAAGCCAAGATGGAACACTTGCCCCAATGCAAGCATGTGCATCGATTCCCCACCGTTTGCCAGAGCCAGCACAGCAGACGAGGCAGAATTACGGAAATGATGTTGCTTTTCATTCGGCGGTGAAACCATCGTGAACTCCAGCGTACGGCAAATCACCACGCATTCAATGTCAAGATAGCGGGCGAAAAAACCGCAGTTACTTTTCATATTTAGCCTAGACGACTTGCTTGGGCTCGGGGGATAGATAGGACAACTGTTGTGATAAGTGTATAGGACAAACGTTGTCAGGCTTAGGTCGTGTTCACCGTAAAACTACCCAATTTCGGTTCCCGCAGCCAGCGATCAGTCGCCTCGCTTCTCAAACAGCCACTGTTTGGGAGCTAATCTCGCCGCTCCTGATTAAGTATTGACCCTCTCGGCCACAGGAGCTCATAGGCTCCCACACAGCCCAGGGTCAAGGGGAAATGTCGTCGCTATGACGTATTTGGTGACCTCTGGGAGCGTGGGGCAGGCAGACAGGAGTCTCCACAGGCAGGGTAGACATTGCCATCGCCCAGGTTTTATCGTCACGGAGCATCACGAGGCAGGCACGTTTGGTCATCCTATCAAGGTTGCCTCATTGGATTGTTCGAGTCACTGTCCTCAACTCTGGTCACAAAAAGTATCACCACCAACACCACAACCACCATTACCACTACCGCCACTACCAACCTCACGACACCATGACCGTGAACACGAGCAACAACAGTACCATCACCACCACCCCTACCACCATCACCATCAGCACCTCCTCTACGACCACCATTACGACCACCACCACTACTAATACCACTATCACTACCACCACCACTACTACTTCCGCTATCACTACCACCACCACCACTACTACCACTATCACTACCACCACTACCACCACCACTACTACTACCACTATCACCACCATCACCACCACCACTACAACCACCATCATCACCACCATCACTGCCACCGCCGTCGCCACCACCACTACCATCACCAGAAAATGAATACGATAGCATTTTGAGCTATTTTACAAGCGTTGATATTTGTGGCATGCATGAAGTATCAAAAGAAAATATTCTAACAGCAAAGTGAATGGTCACGACACTTCCTAGAAAACTGAGAATGTCTGATAGTAAGATCTGCTCAAAATAATTGCCTTACTGTTTTGTTTCTTCAATGCCCAGATCCATCTTTATTTGCCGACTGACAGTGGAGCGAGAAGGCAAACCTGTTCAGTTTTTCGACTAATCATTCCGCATATAAAACAAAGCTGACGAAAAATAATGTTATCTCGTATTGAGACTTCCACAGCATATCAGGTCTCTAAACGTCTTAAACACTCTCATGTGACTGTACTAGGACACAATACTATCTTTGTCGGTCTAGAAACGTTGCAGTTTGGGGGGTTGTACTCTCAGCAACGCGAAGAACTACTGCAAAGTGAACCAAGATTATGGAAAAGACTGAGACAATGGATTTCGAATCACCAAAGCGTGAGAGTAACGGTGTGGGAGGATCGAGAGAGCTTGACGAGATCTAGAGACGAAATCTATATATAGAGGTCATCGTGTTCGGCAGCGTCCTAGAGAATCCTTCATGCTGACGCGTCGGACAGCTCAATATTGGAATGTCGTGCCACACAGAATGGCACACTCACTGTGAGTGGTAAACGGAAAGGTATTCCCAGCCAGCTCGATTGCATCGCGATCGAACGGTCAAGTCAGGATGATGCCACCAGTGCGCTGTGGATGGCGGCTCAATGCAACACACAGCATTCATCCAGTAAACACACCCTGACCCACTCGAGCTTTGAAACTGTACGAACTCGTCATGGATTACTGGTTATCTCCCATGTGATGAAAGCTACCCAAAGTAAAGAGCTTCAAATATAAACAGAGTACCAGAACGTAAGATGAGTTTTTAAATGAGCTTTTTACTTAAAAAATAATTTTCTTATGATTTGTAACAGTCAGAGGCTATGAGATCCTCACCTCTCGCGAAATGCGCAGTTACACTTTGCAATTTTAAAAAGAGTATCACTTGGTCAACGTATTTTTGTTCTGTTTTGTTGGATTGTGATGTTAATAATAGACCGAAGGTCTTGCGAATACATTTTCTTGGTTGTTTCGTTTGTTTGCTTGAGGGTAGAAAAAATTGCTTAGATATCACGAACAATCCCTAATGGGTAGGAGCTGTTTGTGTTTGACGTTGTCTCTAATAAAAGTGAGTGGATTTTCTGAACAAAGCATGTATGACGTGGGAAAGATCCATCCGTCCAGTATCTTCAACCCATAAGGAATATCATCATCATTTTAAAAAAGTCATTGCCAAAATTAATATTTAAAAACTCAATTCACAAGAATCATCTTGTCGCATCCCCCCCCCCCCCCCTCCAAGAATTATTTACATCGCAAACAAACACATCTACATCCCCAAAAGAACCGTCAAGCAGTCACGACGCGATGTAAATGTACACCGAACCACGATGAATTTATCATTTCATTGCTTTCAGTGAAGTATGTGGCACTGGGCAGCGTTCTATGTTCGCTCTACATGGATACAAACAGGCAGGCGACGTCGATCTGGGACCGCTGCACTTCATCACTTGGATGTGGACAGCCTCCAAAGGACGGACAGAGGCCGCACGACCTCAAACTCCCTCACCACAGATCTTCCAAATGCGGTGTGTTGATAGCGAGCACCAGGCTAGACCCAGTGCCGGCAATGACGAACTGCCCTGTGCCCAGACAAACTGGACTCTTGTAGTCCGGAGTGACGCCAGAGTCTTGGGTTGCAAGGCGGGGCCAGACGGCTGCCGTGAGGGATGGCCTTGTCCGAGAGCCACTGTGAGCTTCACAGTTGAGGCTCCCCTCGCTTTGCCGGCGGGCATCGTCGCCCAGTGCGTCTGTCTCCCTGAATGTTGGCTGTGGCGATTCACAGCCTGTCGGCACTGCTCCGAATGCTGCATAGTCGCCAAATCGATTCTTACGTCTGCAATTCATTTTCCCTACAAAGTGCGTTCGCGAATTTCATCAAATTTCTTCAATTTACATTTCTAGCGAATAGTCATGATTGTAAATGTGGAAGATCGCATTGCTTTTCGCACAACACAATTCACGGCAATTCAGTATTGAAAATGCACAGCCGCTTTCACAAAAGTAGTAATCTCATTACGCCGTCGTTCCATAACTCAGGGCAGCATAAGTCTCTCTTTGCTCTCCGAGTGTCTCGGAAACCAATGTTGGTTACAATTACACTTATAAAAAGAAACGTGATAAATGCATCCAGTGCCATAGCTAACTAATATCTTTGATAACTTAGTGACTGAAGGAGGGGGAGGAGGGGGAGGAGGGGGAGGAGGAGGAGGAGGGGGAGGGAGAGGGGGAGGGGGAGGCGGAGGAGGAGGAGGAGGAGGAGGAGGAGGAGGAGGAGGAGGAGGAAGAGGAGGAGGAGGAGAAGAAGAAGAAGAAAAAGAAGAAGAAGAAGAAGAAGAAGAAGAAGACGGAGGAAGGAAGGAGAAGAAGAAGGAGGAGAAGAAAGAGGGAGGGAGGCAGGGAGGGAGGGAGGGATGGATGGAGGGAGGGAAGAAGGGAGGGAGGGAGGGAAGGAGGGAGGAGGATGAGGAAAAGAAGAAAGAATGATGGCGTTTTTTCCAAGGAGCACTGGCTATACGTATCTCCCACTTCATTTGACCTGGAGCTGCACGAGCGACGGTCAGTCTCCGTCAGACACCCACGCGGCCAACAAATCAGAAAGGCACGGGGCCTTTTAGAACCCAACAGACGCCCTCCTCTAAGAGGCAAGATAGACCCAGAAAGGTTTGGAGACGATGGACGGAGAGAGCAGGGGAGGGCAGGAGTGGAAGTTGTTGAGCAACGCCTGAAATGGAGTCTTTTCATCTTTGCCCCTCCAGGCACAGTCTCTTTCTTGATGGAGTCGCATTTCGGTTTCAGAAACGCTGATGCGATTTGGGGCATTCGCAAACTCAAACAGTGAACATTAGCCTAATTCTTAAAATCGATACTTCAAATCCATCTGGCGCATCGACTGAAAGAAACCTGCCGTGTTTACTTTAATGCATTTGCTTGCTATGTAAACAATTATGAATCAATTTACGTCATCGCGCCAAAAGTTAGAAAAGTGTTAATCGCTACACAAAAGGAGTGTCATTCACTTCGTCTGAAATATTAAATTATCTAATGGTCGAAGCAAATGAAATATAAAGTACGCAATCTGGTAATTACGACGCATTCATATATTTTAGTGGGGTAAAGAACCATCGCTAAAGGTCTACAAAAAACAGCTGTATTCCTGACAAGGTCAGCTTACCCTTGGAATGCTTTTGCGGCGTGCACACTGACCACATTGCCATTAATGGTCATCTTGATTTTCCTTGCACCGTAGTACCAGTAAAGATTGTGAAGGCCGACCATGAATGCAAACAGAACCTGCAACAAAACCCCAGTAGAGTCGTGGATAATTGATATCACAGTTCATCAGCACATTATTGTATACATTTCTGAAACACAATACGCTCTATTTTGGTATATTTCACAAAAGACATAATGGCATGCGTTTGGCCGTGTGTAAGTGTGAATAGTGTGCATAAAGGAGGCAATACATTCACTGCATATTTTTTGCGCTTACGTGACGATCTATTTCTCAGCCTATTTTCGTTTTATTTAATCGGTTACTTCATTATTTAATGAATTTATAACCAGAATAAATAATTATGTAATGCAGGCTGGTCATTAGAGGCAAAGCCCTTGTTTACTGGTGAAATAGCGCAAGTAGCTACTCAGGCGTATCTAATATGTTTTTGCTGTCTACTGACAGCGTAACAAGAAAACGACAACCATTGAACAGCCTTCTTCCACCTGTTCTGACATTTGCCACCGTCACGCTGGAAATTTCAGGCAGGCATAAGGCTATAGTGTATCTGTTCTAAGTAACTCACTTTTTCCTTACTTTGTGGTCAAGGCTGAGTCTACAAATTGGTTTTGTCTTGCATGCAGAAATATCACACAATAAGTTTATTCTTTAACTGCGTGCCCTGCCGTAACGTGCACGGGGCATTTGGCTATAATATTGCAGCTTGAGAGTAGCTTGATTATAACCTTCGTTTAAGAGCAAGGTTAACCATTTTTCACATATTTTTTCACCATGACCAGTCGGGAACTGTCATTGTTGGCACAACCAGTGCTAGACCCAGACAACTAAATTCCTCACATTCCTCTGCATCACGTGTATGCATCAATGAACACGATGATTGTCAGTATCAATGCCATCATCGCTGATATCAGCTGAAGGAAGAGCACGACAGGGAAGGAGGAGAGGAGCCACTCACAAGAGTGAAGAGCACCATGAAGCGAGTGATGTCCCCGAACATTCTGGCCAGGGAAATCTGCAGGGGGCCCAGGACCTCGAAGGCGGGCATGAGGTAGGTGGTGCGTGCGAAGCTGATCACATTGGCGATGGCGAACAGCACATCCGATAAAATCTCTGGGTCGTCCGCCTCCCACTGGAATCGTGCTGAAGTGGAAAGAAACAAAAACGCTGATTGTGGATGCATGATGTGCTTCCTGGTTTGGACTGTCCCTCCCCCAGGTCTGCTCTCATTGCAACAAAGCCATAGTGGTCTTCCCTTTCCTCTGAGAGTCTTACGTCATGCTTCTTGTGTTTTTCCTCCTCGTCCGTCAGGTCATAGTGTTGTTTTTTTATTCCGTTCTCTCCGATGTAGATATAGTGTTCATGATCTATCCATGTATTCCTCCCCTGATTCTATCAATATGTTTCATTCCAAAGTGTGTGTGTCCATCATTAAGTGTCCTTGTCTTATTTGTTCATACTTTCTTTCCCTGTCTCTTTGGGGTGCTCCACAATCTTGTCATCCCTTATCTGCCCATTCTTCACCTCACCTTTATCTCTTCCTCCCTTTCTCGTCTTTGCCCCCTCTCTTTCTTTCTCCCTTCCCATTTCCCCCTTCTCCTCTCTCGTCCCGACCCCACCCCACCCAACTCCATCCCTTCTCTACCTCCTTTTTCTTGTAGTTTTCTCCAATCTCGTTCCTTAATTGCACCACCTTTCTCTCTCCGTGTCACAGACTCACATGCCTCCATGAAGTAGCTGTGCGGTCCCCACTTGTTGGGGTCTTTGATGGCCGCCACGTGCTGCAGGAAACCCGTGTTGTTGTGGGACCACAGAAAATGTCGCGCCCTCACGGTCCCGTTGAAGAACCTACTCAGGCATCAGAGTTGTGTCAGTGCATCAATGAAGTGGATCAAAATCTTCGAGAAGGAGATGATGACGCGATAGCGTGGAAAAGGAATGCTTGAGTGACGAGAACGATGGAGACGATGATGATGATGATGATGATGATGATGATGACGACGATGACGATGATGATGATGCGGATTAGGACGACACTTATGACGAAAGAGACGATGAATATATTGGTAAAAATTATCATGATTATGCAGATTATGACGGTACTAATGACGATGAGAAAGCGGTGGTGGCTGAAGCAAATGTGGTAGAGAGAGGGAGAAAGGGAAAGAGAGAGAGAGAGAGAGAGAGAGAGAGAGAGAGAGGGAGAGAGAGAACAGAGAGAGAGAGAGAAAGATATATATATATATATATATATATATATAGAGAGAGAGAGAACAGAGAGAGACAGACAGACAGACAGACAGACAGACAGACAGACAGACAGACAGACAGACAGACAGACAGACAGACAGACAGACAGACAGACAGACAGACAGACAGACAGACAGACAGACAGACACAGACATACATACAGACACACAGAAAGAAACACACATTCACACACATACAGACAGACAACACACATACACACATGCGCACACATACATACAGAAAAACACACATATAGACAGACACATACAGACAGACACACAGACAGACAGGCAAACACACATACATACAGACAGACACATACAGACAGACACACACACAGACAGACACACAGACAGACACACAGACAGACACACACACACACACACACACACACACACACACACACACACACACACACACACACTCACACAGAGGCAGACAGGCAGGTAGTGTGTGCGTTTGTGTAAATTTGTACCTACATGTATAATGCATTTAATACATAATACAAACATTTCCGTAGCACAAGAGCAAAGACATACTTAAGAACAAATTAAACACTGCGGATGATGAAATACCGGTTCACGTCCAAGAATACAATGCATAATCAAAATTAATGCAATTCGTTTGGTATAAGGACACAGTGATGCACAGATTGAATCATGGTAGGGCTGAGAATCAGACACAAAAGCGCCACGTTGGTATAGGCGAAGGAGAACTAAGGTCTTCACACAAGGACGATGAGTGCAAAAGCAAACGAGTTGCATCGGAGCGTCCCACGCCCGCTGCTCACCTGTCCGCTTCGGACACCTTGTACTCGGTGAAGAAGCGGAGCACGTAGGAAGCCAGGTACATGGCCAGCACGGAGAAGTCCATGAAGTTGTAGTAGTCCGTGATGTAGGAGCGTGCCCCACTGTTGTACACCTGCTTGCACTCGATCCACAGTAACCCTGCACATAGGAATTTTCACTCACTGCCATGAAGGGAAGGGTTAGTAGGTGAGTTGCGATGTTAGAGCAGTTCCCCAGAGTTAGATAACTTATTATGTGTAGACTAGGTTAAAATAATTTCCGCAGCGTGAAAAAGACATCATGAAATGATCGAATAGCAGTTTAACACGTGAAGCAAAGATATAACTTTTCAGTCTTGCAACATGCACTTAGATACACAATCTGACGGTAGAGATGTAAAATAAAAAGACAAGCCAACTGTACCGTATTCAAGGTTTGCATTTCATATCTCCATGACAGGCACATTTCCCTAGCAATCTATAAGACAATCCCTTCCCCTTTTATATTTTTCAGTCAAACGCCAAACTCTTAATCAGCATGGCTGCCAATGTGCTGCGTGCCTTTTGTTTCTTCAGCTTAACCCCTCAAATTTCCAATGCCATGCAGGTCAGCTCACCTAGTATCCAAAAGACAATGCAGATCTGGACGTGGGTTATAAGAGTGCTTGCAGGTCGAAGGGTCTCCTTGAGTAACACCTGAATTTTGACCTCGAAGGTCAGGTGAGTGTAGCGAGGGTCGTTTAACTCATCTGGCGTAGTGATGTTCTCTGTGAGTTCAGTCAAGCGGAACGTGGCGGCAGACAGCAGCACCAGGAAGCAGATGTGGGACGTGGTGTGTGTGATGAACTTCGTCACCGGACACCGCATCACTGCACCCAGCTGTAGCCAAGCAGTCAAAGCGTTAATGAGTCGACTCGATTTTGAAAAAAAGTAGATTTTATTTATTGAGGACTGGATTTATTTAAAAAATCATGCAACACGAGAATATACACACTTTTTTGTTATATAAAAATGATTAAAATATTTTACTGAATAAATAATGCAGGGATGAAGAACAAGATTCATTGTTTGATCAGTTTGGCATGATGGCGAAGAACATTAAGACTTTCAGAGACACATGGATATATAGTGTGTCGTATTTGTTTTTCGTTCTAGACCTCAGAAAACTCTGGACATCGACGCTTGTCTTCAAAAGTGCCTCTGAGAGTTGCAAGATGGAAGAGAAGCGGTCTATCAAAATGGCGGTCACGTCTACACCTGCTGTGGGGCAGTCACGGCAGACCGACAATGGGGTGGAGGAACAGGAAGGAAATTGAAAGATTTGGGGTTCCATTGTCCCCAATCATGGCATACACTTGCAGCACAGGGCGAGGAAATGATGGGAAGATGAGTTGGATAATAGCGAGACGCCATCGCTCAGCATAGAATTTTCTCCTTTGAGTCGAAATACTTTCTACCAAAGTTGACAGAAAGCTCTCTATTCTGGCCAGGGTGTGAAGGTTACCATCCATCTCTTGACACATGACCGTCTTTGATTGCAAAAGCGGTTCACTTGTTTCCGAACAACATACACGCCAGTAAAAATACATCATCTCAGCTGAATTCATCTTTGCTCATCTTCTGCTTATCCTTCTTTAGAGAGATGTATGCTGTGATAGTATTGCGAGTGTTGTTATAGTTATTTTAAAAAACACCCAAATGTAAGAAATAACCCATGCTCTAATTCTGTATACTCCTTTGGCACATTGAGGACAAATCGCTCTGCTCAAAATGTTTATCACATAATATATTTCCTTTAGTGAAGAAATGAACAATGGAATATACACTGAAACAGAAAAAAAATTTGTTATCTCTGCTGATGTAGGTAAGAGATTTTCATTTTACCCAAACAGTTTTCCCTGAATTTGTCGAAACTAATACAAATGCAATCGCTCGGTCCTGCTTCGATGAAAATGACAAATCTGGCATCACTGAGTGCATGAATGATCAAACTTTGCAACGGTTAGCTTCTCTAAAGTTAGACCTCTGTTGAAGAAATTCCTTTACTTGTGACACTAATACTGAGCTCATGACGTCAAGGAAGATGGCTGAAGGAGGTCAGTTGTTGTCGCCCATTAAATTCCTCTCGCTGTGGAGAACACGGAAGCTCTCGATCCTCTCTATCGGCACAAGAGAAATACAATGCGACAGTGACGTCGGCTACGACTGGCAACACTTCGCTAAGGATGCTGGCCGTGGAAGAAGGGTTCTTGACACAATTTACCGTGCCTTTGAGATCAAGGTGGCGATAACTTGACTGTAAATTCTCACGACGCTGAAATTGGAAAGGAATCCTGTTGCAGTGTTGCCAAGATCAGAATCCTGGTGCATGGAGCTGAGGGCTGCTAGAGGCTCAGATCTACGCGTAGATGGAAAACCAGGATTCTAAATTCTGCAGTCTGGGAGCGTGTCCGAAATCGGAGCCATAACCGCGAAGCGTTATTTTCAAAGATGGTGCTCGACATAAATTTTCGGGTCACTCCCGACGGTGCAGCTTTGATATTTGTCTTACTCTGGCCACTTACTATCGAGTTGTGTATGCCAGTGAGCCTTGGAGGTTTAGCTCAGTGTAGGCCGGTATATGTTTATTATATTGGAGTAAAGGGGTAAGTCTACAGGGTTTCTCAATCATTCACCAATGTGGCGGGCGTGTGCTGTCAGATCTTACTACTGTGTGGCATGATTACACCATTAACTAATTTCTTGGTCTCACTAGGATTGACAGACTCTCTTTACCACAAAGCAAAACATGTAGAAATAACAAAAAGAAACCTAGGATGTTTAGATGCTTTACACATATCAGTTCTTACTACAAAATAATGGTCAAACGAATCAAAAGAACTACACTATTACCCAAGCCTGATCTCAATGATGTGGCCAAAGACAAAATGTACAAATCTTCCCTATTTGTGTCATCAGCAGTAGGTATCTAAAAAGAGCCATTTTCAATGCTGGAAAAAACCGTTACATTCATTCGATGCTAGGCTACAAGAAACAAAATACCCAACTGACGAATAAATTCAGGCATACGACATCGACTTTGAACCGCCTGAAAAGTAAGCATAGCAAAGTTCATGACCTTTTACAGCGGCTTTCTGTGTTTGGAAACAATGGCCACGCACCCTCACTAGGGCAATGGCAGGCATCCTGGGAAATCTTCCTGCCCTGCAGCGAGGTGGCGAGCCTGGCCATCGAGCCTCCCTGCCAGTCACGGCAGCACATGGCCGGGGAATGCGTCACAACCAGCGCAGCCAACATGGCGGAACTGATCGCTTCCGGGAGAAGCCGTCAACGCCCCGTGGAGGAAAATTTGCATCATCCCCGGCAATCGCAGATTTTCTCAATGACCGACTGCGCGTAACGCTATCTGGCGGTGCTGGGTAAGGGATAGGGAAAAGACGGGACAGCTACCCTCCCGGGCCTCGCTGGCTTGATGGATGGCGTTCAGTCCACACCATCATTCAGGCAACCTAGGAAGTGGAAAGCTGAAACTCTTGCTCACTCTGACTTCTCTGACTGGAATAAATGTTTACTTGAAGATCACGGTTGCTTTTTATGTATCATAGAAACTGTCTTCTTTTAAATGTCTCAGGAAGTATATGGCCCCTTGATGCTTTTAAAATCCCATACGTCAAGAGTTGGGGCAGAGAATGAGTTACGAGCGCTCATTAAGCAATACTATCTGTGGTGGTACATCTAGTTTCTGGAAGAACGAACATCCAAGAATGCCCCGTGGCTTGTAATATATTTTTTCAACAAGTTTTGTGCATCACATGAGACTTGCCGCTAAATGAACACATGTTACTCAACCCACAAGTCTCGCTATCTCCTTTGTGCAAGTTATTCCCATGGAATACTACCAAATAGAGGGGAAAAAAAGAAAGGTCCTAAGGGATATTATATGCTGATTATACTTTTTTATAGGAAAGACAGTATCAACTTCTCGTGATTATGTGTGGATGTGTCAACAAAGACCGTTAGCCGTTTTAACACGTGTTAAAAAATAAAAACAACATACTAATGGTCAATTACAGAGAATGAACATTACAAAAATCAGAAAGCATCACAGAGTGGAATTATTTTAATTGATGAGGTTTCACAGCGCATCAGCCTTGGCATGCTATATAAAACCACTGATCACTAAAATTATTAAAATTGGCTCGAGTAAGCAAGCAAAATCTTGATTTCCCTAGTTATTTACCTTCTGTGAATCGCACAGGGAGGTGCACTGGGTCTATTCTAACCCCAAACCACAGGTTGTTGCATCATACAGTCAAAATATCGTTACGAACTCTTTTTAATCAACTATCTCGATTTGTGTCACTCCGTGGACAATCTTCTGGTTGGCCTGATGGACAAAGATGGCTGTAACGCAAAGGTCGCAGGGAACTGACACACGCAAAGGTGCTGACTGACCTTGGAGTTGGGTGCGAAGACGTAGACGAGGCAGAGGAAGGGAATGCAGGGCAGGAAGAGCAGCAGGTACATGCACTTGCGGAACCAGTGTGTGGACTGCAGGAAGCCCATCTCGGACCCATACCAGATGCTGGTCATGTGCTGCTGGCAGTTCGGGTGCGCCACGAACTG
>JAWQFJ010017419.1:35000-40000 GCA_034096865.1 Theodoxus fluviatilis
TTCACACATATTCCAATGCGATTTTCTGGCGTATCAAAGTAATCAAGTCAGTCAAAAGTGAGACATCTGTGGTTTGGGAAATTCACTTTTTACCATCAGACCATTGCAACCCAGACGCGTAGCGTAATTATATTGATGCCGTTTGAGAGTATCTCGACATCAAGCGCCGCTGACATAACCTACACTGAGGTCCGATTCAAAGCCACGACATAGACATGTATGTCGAGGAAACGCACAACCAACCGGTCGTCAACACGAGACAGAAAATGCATAAATTGTTGGCTTTGCGGGTAGATTGCCTAGATTTACCCAATCGGTATATCCTATCGCCCTAAATGTTATAGCATCAAAGTAATCAGATGAGGCCCGGGACAACAGTGTCCGAGACTAGGACCGGCTCCATCTGAGGAGAGCTGCGGGAACTTGGGAGAGCCAGGCGTCAACGCGCCGCACGCTCTGGGGCGCTTCACAGACGATGGTCTAATGTCATTGTCTGCCTCTACAAGAGGCCCCCATCGAGATTGCCCGCAGTCTCTACACCAAAGCGGCCTGGGAAAGAGCGGCTTGTGAAGGGGGCAAGAAGAAGCGATCTTCATGGAGCAAGGAGTGTTAGCTTTTCAGACATACAGTGCAAGAGGGTATGATGAAAAGAGGCAGAGCAGTGGAAAAGGCTTTGTGGAAGGGCAGGGTTATAAAAAGGATGGAGGACGCAAAAGATGCGATGAAGGAAAGATGGAAGAAAAAAAAGAGAGAAAAAACCCGAGACGCAAGGAAAACATGAGCAAGAGACATATCAGAAACAGAAACATTACGATCAGTCGCAATGAAACAGGGACAAGTAGAAGCATATAACGATATGAGTGAGAGGGGGAATATGATCTGATAGAAGATGGAGAAAAGGGGGAGATGTAGGAAATAGAGCAGCTGAATGACCTGGCAGAGGAATAAGGAAGAGGAGAAAGAAACGATAGAGAACAAGAGACCGTGATGAAAACTTGACTGACAGCGTGCAAGGGGCAAGGGCAAGGTAGGGGTGGGAAGGGCAGGGTAGGGGAGGGAAGGGCAAACACACCCTGGGGTCGAAGAGGCGGAGAAGTGAACGCCCTCCCTGAAAGCCCATTCACTTATGACGGCTGACCCTAACACAATCAGAGGACGACCCGGCATCACTTCGGCCAACGAAATGCTGGTAGTTTGTGTTCTGAAAGACAGACAAGCAGAGCCAGGAAGACTCGTCCACCAGCAAGATGATCGTAGCGTAGAGAGCCAGCCAAAGTTGCTTCCTGTCTAACAACCTTGTCAACTCCTTGCTGTATCATCATGCCAGTACCGAAGAACTATGCTTGTATGATTGCTATTCGTCTTCCTTCCTGTCAGTCTGCCAATGAAGCAGACGTTTCAATCAGTGTACCGTTCGCAATGGTTGAGTGAATGTTCTTGCTTCCGTTGCTGTTGTAGGTGTTGTATCTTTCATTTTGAGACCGCATCCTTTGAGTAAGTCAACTGCATTGTGATTTGTTGTTGCAATCGCCATCACGGTTTATTGTGTTGCTGTTGCTGTAGATGACAGTGTCAAAGCGCTGTTTTTAGCTACATGGACACACCGGTTTTCTATTAAGTATTTGGACAAACAGAGCAATGACTAGATCCACTAGGCTTTGAAATAGATCCCATGTTCGACGCAGCGGGAGGCAGATGTTATTTCCCAGGAGATCTGCAAGAGTAAATGTGAAATTGGCGCCCATGAACCTTCCAGATGGAGGAGGCAAAAATTGCTCGGATGCTTTCAATTAGAACTGGCGACTTCCATAACTATTGGGATTGAAACCCCAGAGGCTTGGTATCCCCCCCCCCCCCAAAAAAAAAAAAAAAAAAAAAAATCCTGTTTAAACCACTTAGATTGGATGGGAGTGAGTGAGGGGTGGGTAGGGATGGTGAAACTTACCCACAATCTATTTCTTCTTTGCATTTAAAATGGATAATCCACTCAACTGATAGAAACAACATACAAAAAACACAAACGGCTCAAATAACATTAATCGTATAGCCTGAATGGAACTTTTTAAAATTTAAATGTTGCTCCACCTGTGCCAAACGGAGAATTCCAAAACATGCACATTCATTCTTTCTTCTTACTAGTCATCATTGCATATTTCGAAGGGAATATATCCGTTGTTTTTGTTAACAGATATCTTGAAACAGCGTACGATTAAAAAAACGAGAGCAACCTCTTACACTGACATCACATATCATGTTCAGTGCTGTTACAGAATCAGCCTGATTGACATTGCATAGCTACCTTCGGACATAAATTAGGGATGGTAGCGATTCACACCATTTGTTCTATGCATTTCAGCAAAGCGAGAGGACAATAGCACAAGCTCTTCAGTGAGGATCAATCGACCGAGTGGAAACAGGTCAATTCGATTTATAGGCGGCTGACCGATGCATGCTTTTAAATTCTACAATGACGGGGCGCCGCACGAACTCCTCGGAGCGAAATCAACAGAGTCCCCACAGTCTTTGGGTTTTTGAGCTCTGCTTTCACCGTCTTGTCGGGGCCCGATCCCTTACCGCTTGAGGCTCACCAATCCATTTTGGCCTCCAAACGTCACGCAGGTTCAACTTGAAAACCTTCGTGACGTCAATATGACACGCCCAACTGGATCGCGGGCAGTCGTCCCGCGCGGCAAACAAAGTCTGTGAATGGAAAGTCATGCGTACAGCCATGACACCGTGAAAATCTGGTTTGCCTTCAGACCTCTCGGCTCCCATTGGACGCTCTGGTGGGCTGGCCTCGCTGCCGCGTGTTGCGTGCACTGGGGCACGGAGATTTAGGCAGGCTGCAGCAAATGCTGAGGCTCGCCTCCTGAACTTTGAACACTAAAAAATCAATACTGGGTGGAGAGAATTGGATGCAAGTGTGATTTCTCATTGAGAGCGTATGCACTAGATTGCGACGAGCTTTAGCCTTACTGATTAAAGTGTTTTTGAATCAGACTGACACGTAATTTCCTATCGCCAAAACATTCTCAACAGCAAACCTCACTCTGGTTTTTCTGCCCCATCGCGACCATCTGTCATTAAGAGGTGCACAGACGGATAGATGAAAGTGGGTAGACTTGACGTGCAAGATGGTCTAGGTTATAGAATAGGCTAAGACATGATTTCTAAGGAAGAAAAGAGGAGGAGGAAGGAGCTAGGAACAGGAGGAGAAGAACAGATTTGAAGGAGAAGAAATGGGCAAGGGCGGGCATGTGTGGGAAAAGCAGTAGCTCTAGAAATGTGGGAGCGGCAGAGGTGTGTGGTTAGGATCTATTTATTAATACGCAAAAAGGTAAAACTTTATGCAAGAACTCCTCCGAGCCCGTTTCTCCGATCGCTTTGCTTTTTGGCATCGGCCCAGAGGACGGTTGGGAAGGGGTAGTAGGGTATTTTTCGTGACCAAATTTGACTTTGAAGTGACCTTTTTAGGTCCTCGCAAGTTTCAGTCGGCCTTCCTTCGTCCTATGGTCGCACTTTTGGTGGACCAACTCGAGTCATATATATACGTTAGCGACTCGCTATGATGTCATGTGAGTCAGCAGACGAGGGGATAGAGCGCGGGACTGTGAACGCTCGAAAGTCCTAAAGTCGTTGGGTTCGCGCCCCGAAAATATGAAATATTTTTTATTCTTTTTATCCACTTTTCAACACTTTTTTTATTATCAATGTGTTTGGTATTTCCAAGTCAGTCTGAGTTTGTATGTAAACATGCTATAAAATATGTTTACAGTAATATTCACACATCAGCAGTGCGTAGCACGGGTACCCGCTAGTATACATAAATCGGCAAAAAGGCTGGAGGTGGGGTGATGGTTACATGGTTCAGCCATAGACAGGGGAATGAAGACATGGGTGGGTAGGTGGTGGCGAGAAGACGGGGTGGCATGGGGGAAGGCGCGGGAGGAAGGACGGGTTGGGAGGGAGGTCAGGGAGGGAGAGAGGAAGGGGTTGGAGAGAGGAAAGGGTGGGAGAGAGAAAGGGGTGGGAGAGAAGAATGGGTGGGAGAGAAGAGGGGGTGGGAGAGAAGAGAGGACGGGAGAGAGGAAGGGGTGGGAGAGAGGAAGGGATGTGAGAGAAGGGGTGGGAAGGAGGGGACATGGGGAAGACGATGTCCAGACGTGCATCTGGACCTTCTCCCGTGTCGCCGACAGGCTGCGCTCCATCAGCCATGGCATAGAGCCACTCGGCCCAGACCACTCTTTCATCAGGCTGCAGTCATTGATCTGGGGCGATCTGAGGCCAAGGCGGGGCGCGGACCTGATGAGATTTAGATCACTCCCTCCGCTACGGCCACAGACCGATGCATGGCAACGACGCCGCAGTGCACGTGTTCGCAGTCATCAGTCCCATTGCTTGGTGCGTGTAGCCTTGTAGAGAGCCAAGGAACAAGAAGAAATATTCGAGGCCTGCGCCAACTCGCTGTCCATGGCTTGCCACTGAAGAGTGTTTTGATGTTGATTCATCGTGGGCCTAATGTAAAGAGTGCATTAACAGAAATTTGGACGCAGGCTGTGTACAATTAACTGCTGCGCTGTGTCAACTGGTGTTGGGATCTGATATTAATAAGAGAAGAGTGTCTATACAAATCAGTTAAATTAGACAATTGTGACATGAATGGAAGACCAAATTAAAAATTACATGATTCAGTTTGATTGCATAAAATACAGCAATAGCAAGATGCAGAGTATTGATAGATAATCAAACGAATGCACAGGGTTCACTAAAAGGAAAGAGATTCTGTGATAAACATTTAGGGTAGAGCGATTTATCGATCATTCCCGTGGGTGTATGTAGATACTCACAAAGAGCATGAATTGTTTCTTACATTCAGGGTAAAAAACAAAAACAAATCGCAATACTTTCATTACAAACATCTTTCCGAAAGGGGTTAAGCAGAAGATGAGCGAAAACGAAGTCAACTGAGAGGATAACTCTATACTGGTTTGTATGTTGTG